>VZRH01006782.1:285882-288382 GCA_013397555.1 Urocynchramus pylzowi | reverse complement strand
GTATTCACTAAGTTTGTTTGGGTTGCGGATGGTTCATTCCTCCTGTGCTTTGCTGGGATTACATTTTAGCAATAAAAGCAATATAACGTCATTATATTCCTCGTGGATACACAGTTGGGCTCCAAATCCTAAAATCAGTGTGCAGTAATTCAGGTCTTTTACTGACTTTAGTGTTTAGACCTAGTTTATTTTGGTAGTTTTATATGTTTATCTGGGAACTTATGTAATGTGTAAAACAATATTATATTTTTAAAATATTGATGTAAAATGGTTATAGCCATAGACGTCAACTGATTTATTCAATTTATTCCCAGAGGACAGTAAGAGCTGAGCTGTAGTAGTTTGC
This sequence comes from Urocynchramus pylzowi, assembly GCA_013397555.1. Taxonomy (NCBI): domain Eukaryota; kingdom Metazoa; phylum Chordata; class Aves; order Passeriformes; family Fringillidae; genus Urocynchramus; species Urocynchramus pylzowi. Next base: position 288,036 of record VZRH01006782.1, on the reverse strand, counting down.
CTTTGAATGTAAATATGTTGTAATATAAAGATCAATGTAGAAAAAATATTTTGGAATGCGTACAGTTACTCTTACCTTAAAAATTACAACAATGTCAACTTTTGGAGGGGCAGTTCAGTCTTTGAGCTTCTATTTTTTGCATCAGTGTATTTAGGGCTGTGCAATGAGTTTCAGTGCTGTATTTAATTTCATTCACTGGAATTAATTTGTTTTCATTAATCAACATAATTTCCTGTAAATTTATATTTTTAATAGTACTGCTACAGATGTTTGTGTATGTGTTTTAGCACACTAAACTTATTTTCTTGAAAGCATGTGTGGGGTTTTTTTAGCTTTTTCTTCTCATCTCTGTTTACATGATAACTGCTTGCTAAAGTCCCTGAAACAGTGACCAAAATAATATAAAAGCAGGAGGTTTGTTGTTCTGATTCTTGCCATAGTTTTTAAAAGCATGTTGTGAAATTCCACTGTTTTCAGTAGGAGAAGTGCTTGCTCTTTATTAGAGAATTTGAAAGCTGGTTTATCTTAAGACTGATTGTGAGTATCTTTGATTTAATGTGCAAAGATACTTAGTCAGGTAAGCATCAGTGAGTAGCCATATTAACCCAATACATCTTTTATTGTAAAAACTGTGCTTTACAATGTCAGACTCCTTAGCACTTTAACATGCTTTATTAAGCAGCCTTTAGGTCACCATTATTGCTCAAATTTCTCTCCATGGTTGTGTGTGCACAGAATGTATGTCCTTGTAATTTAAAGCATGCAGCTATAATGCATTCTCCTCTATTGCATAGACTTAAATTATCATATAGTTGTCTGTGATTTTTTATTTTTTAGTGATTCAGTTGTTGAATCACTAAATACTCCGTTTGTTCTATATCAAAATTACTAAAATTATTCTGAAATAGAAATCAGCTAATGTATGTGGCTTGACATCCCTACGTCATTTCTCATTGCAAACGTTCGCCATGAATGTTCTCTTTCATTGAAATTATTTGGACGTAAGTGAAAGTCCTGAGTAATTCAGATTTTAAAGTTATTTAAAAATCTTTATCTTCCTCACTTTCTGTGTAGAAAGCTAGGGGTCGAAGCGAATCTCACAACAAAACACAGTCATAGCTTCTAAAATCAATACTGCTGTTGATAGCTATTAGGAAAAACAAAGCTGCAGTTCTTTAATGTCGGTTGGTTTATCTGTGGCGAAGGCACTGTCTGTGTCCCGGTATCGAGCATCGCCCAGCTGCATGTGTGGCATTTCCCCTGATACGAAACAAAGTTTCACCAGAACCTTAAAGCATATAAAAAAGGAGAAACCTCTTTCCTGCAATCAATCTTCTTAAAAGCAATTAATTTTCTTCTTGTCTTTCCTTTGACAGAAAGGGACGAAGGCTCCTCAGGCAGCAGGGAAGATTCACACAGATTTTGAAAAGGGATTCATTATGGCTGAAGTAATGAAATATGAAGATTTTAAAGAAGGAGGTTCAGAGGCTGCTGTCAAGGTGAGCTCCCCACTTTTCCTTCTCCCTCCAAATGTGCCATTCTTCCATTTCAAATCTGAGTTGTCACTGGAAAGAAGTTCTTAATGCTAAGTGAGTCTTCAGTCACCTCTAGCAATAGACCAAAATCCATTTTCATCTTTTACTTCAGAAAGAGTTCAAATGCACCAACTTACTGGACAGGAATGCAGCTATTTCAGTACCCAAGATATAACAGTGCATGGACTACATGTCAGCACTAAGACTAAATGTTATACTAATGTGTTGGGGTGTTTTTCTCTCTGTTTACATATTTGTGTTCAGAATTTAATAAGCTTTAAAACTGACTTGTTTTTGAAAAATCAGATTAAGATGAGAGAGATTTTTTGAATCACTTTTAAAAGGAAACATGAAACATAGAAAAATCTGTTTCTTCTAAAAATGTGTAATCTTGTTTTGAATAAAGGTATTAAAAATGTCAGATGCACATTGTTAAGAAAAGATTATATTATAAAATTGTAGCCTTTTTTCAGGATTGGTGGGTTCCACTTCTAGGCTCTGATAAGCATAATTAGGATCTTAAAATTTACCATTTCTGTATTTTACATAAAATACTGAAATGGTAAATAACAAATAAATTGCTCTTTGATGTTTTAATCAAAAATGCCATGCCTTACTT
>VZRH01006782.1:245882-280882 GCA_013397555.1 Urocynchramus pylzowi | reverse complement strand
TGTTGATTTTATTTTAAAGAGCATCTCCTGTTTTCATGGTGGCAGGAACAGGAACAGTATTGTAGAGCAGAGAAATTAGGGCTTCAGATGTTTCGGAATCCTTGAAATTCTCTTTTGTATCATCTCCCTGGTATGGCTATTATTTGTTCCTGGTGTTATTTTGATGTTACATAATTGAGAAAAGATTAGGACCATCAAATCTTGTGTTAGAAGTCAAATCCAAAAGAAAACAGAGCCTACCTGTTTCTCTTGGAAGTCAGCAAGGTGCTAGTACCAGAGAAGGGCTCATGCTGGGTTTTAGACACAATGAAAGGTGAGTGAGAAGTGGAGTATGTGTGCTGCTGAAAGAGAAGTAACCTCTTTACTGCACTATTACCCACTGAAATGTGTTCTCTTGTCCTGGCTGAAATTTGTTCTGGTTTCCAAAATACTCCCATCATCCTGAATTGTTTCTATTTCATTGTGTGTACTTCATGACACCTCCCTGTTCTAAAAATAAAAATAATTAAAAATCAAACTAAGTTGGTTGTGGTAGACAGGGTTCTTTGAAGTTACTACAATATCCTGAATTTAGAAAATTAAATATTTACCACAATTTTAAAAAATATATATTTTATAATGTTTTATGTTTCAGTTTATTAATTTGCCTGAATAATTATCTCTTCAGCTGTTTAACTAGGTTCTTTTAACTACTGAAGCTAATAAATTATTCCAGAATAATCACAAAATTTATTAAAAGAAAAAATAATCTTATAAGCTGTTATTTCTATCACCAGTGACTTGTGACAACTGCCATGTTAAGTATGTGCAGCCCATGTTTCTCCTTAGTGGGTTTATGCATTCAAGATGTACAACTCCTTAAAACTTGTAGATATCTATAGCAAATGTAAAGCACTCTGTTTTAAATAGAGTGTGATTTAACTTAAGCTAAGCACAAATTATTATGCATTTCAACCTGCACAGGCTATTCCAGGTGCAACGTATGCATCCTACTCACATTTGCTATTTAAGAAAAAACCCGTGAAATCTGTCTGCACACTTTTCACTGCCACTGGCTTGGTGGCAGCGCGTAGGAGACGTTGTTTCTCCAGCTGGAGGATGAAAAAACATTGTAGGCACTGGTCTTCCAAAATACAGAAAGTAGGGAGTTTTGCAAGGGAGGAGGAGTACTAACCCTTCCTTTTGACTTGGTGTCCCTCAGTGACATTGATGCCCTTTTCTGGGATTAAGCAAACACTAGAACAGGGAAAAGGAACAGGGGAAAGGCTGCTACCAGGCTCCAAGCTTCCAAAAGAGAGTGCCCCAAAGTGATGTGGAGATGGCAGTGAAAGTGGCTGTGCCTGCACTGCCCCTCAGGTTTACTCTGTAGGAGCAGATCTGGAGAGTGAAGCAGTTGGCTGGGGGCCTGATGCTCCCCTGGTATTTGAGGGGCTGCTTGGGCTGGTGGCAGGCTGTCCCGTGAGGAGTTACCAGGGCAGTTTCCACTTTGGGTTCAAGAGAAGCAGTTTGCTCTAAGATAGCCAAGGAGTGGCCAGTTTGCCTGTTGTGAGAGTCCTGTGCCGAGCAGAGCAGGCAGGGAGAGCGTGTGTGTGTGTGTGAAGAGGTGTGATAAGGAGGTTCACTTTCAGAGGTATGTTCCTGGTCAAATAAAAGCACTGCTGTAGACAAGGGCTTACAGCTGTTGGCTTTTGGCAGAATCAATAGCAATAGCAAGGTGATGTGCTTGGGGACCCCAAGATGCGACATTTCCAACCATTAAGAAGCATAAATAGAACAGAAATTTAACTTTTGAAGACTATTTGTACCCATAGATACTTCTGGTATAAGATACAGTTTTCTGTCCTAATAGGGGTTTCCTAATAACACACAGGAAGCAGGTTTGGCCTTTCTGTGTGGATTAAAGAATCAGATAAAATATAGAAGTCCTGTCTTAACTTCATGTCTATTTGTTCTTTTGTTGTCTACGTCCAGCCCTGTAGAGATTGGTAGAATTGCCACAGTTGTTTTAAAGGATTTACTTTTCTTGAAGGATCCTTTTTTACCTGTTTTCCATCTGCCTTTTCTCACCCAAGTTCACGCTGATCTCTTCCCAGCCCACAGGGCCTGTCAAGGACTCTGTATGGCCGAGTGCCTGCTTTGGAGGCACCATGCTCTAAGCTGTGTTTTCCTCCCCTCCTTTCCCACAGAGCAGGTCTGCAGCTGGAGTGGCAGCACTGCAGCTGGGCTCGCTTTGCTGAACATCTCCTGGCACTTTATTGGTGCTGTTGCCCCGTGATGCTGGCTGTGGGCAGGGACAGCCCTGCTCAGGCCATGTGTCCCCAGGCTTCCAGCCCAGTGACTGTGCCCCCCTCCCTGCTCTGCTCCAGCAAGCTGGCAAATCACCCTTGAAGCTTCACAAACGTCAGGAAGATGCCTTCCTGGGGCAGTGTTTCATGTTCTTGTGGCTGCCCGGCTTGTCCAAACTGCCCTTGCACAGCTCTGTTGGTCCTTACTGAGGTAGGGATGCTGCATGCCCCATTCCAATGGGTGGTTTAAACACCATTTATTCTACCAGGTTCAGGATAGGACCATAACATTGTTTTTTTAAAAAAAAAAATCAGTGTCTGGTAAAGTTTTCAGTTTGAACAATATTAGCTAAATTTTACCATTTCTGTCCACTCACAAATTCAACTTACGGAGGATGAAGCAGAGAAAGTCATTACAAATTTGTAATTTTTAAAAACTAATAATCACTTCTTTTAGCTTTTACTCTCTCCATACTAATTCCAAATGTTTGATTACACTATTTCACACTTTCACTTCAATTAAAACAGGAAAACCACTGGAGGCTAAAAAGAAATCGAAGTAATGGTGTTCATCACAGTATCCTTGTGGATTGAAATAGCGGTGAGCTGGTTGGGCTTGGAAAGGTTTCAAATAAATTTTGCATTTCAAGGCTGTCTTTGGAGCAGTTATTCCTTGGCTTGTCTGCAGGGGTAGTGCCCATTCCAGGTCCATGGGATAGAGGCGCGTGGCGGTGTGTCGCGTGCTGAGGAATGTCACAGGTGTGTGCTTGCTGTCAGGAGCCGGCCGGCTCCGAGCTGCCACCAGAGCTCGTTGTGCCTCTGTGCAGGTAATGCCTGCAGCGTTTTATTTTCTACATGCCAAATGTGTGTGCTCAGCAGAGAAACTGATAAAGCACACAGCAAATCAAATCTGCAGCTGTTGCAGGAGGGTGTGGGACGTGTAAGTTAAGCAAACGCACGCACTGAGTCTCGGAAAGGCGGTGCCTGGCAGCCTGGGGCTGGCTGAGCCGCAACACGGGGCTTTCCTGCCCTTGGCAGCGCTGCTGCTGTGGGGGGAAGGCTTTGGCTTTGGCACTGCTGGGCCCTGAGGGGCAGGAGCTCTGCACAACAGGGGATTTGAAAAGGCTTAAGTTGGGTATGGGGATTTCTCCAAACACAGGTAGATAACATACCAAGGGCTATTTTGGTAAGAGTGGGGATGGAAGAAGTACTGCTCTGTGCTGACCATGTTTTCATCCCCAGTGGCCCAGGCCCAGCACTGGCTGCAGAGCCCACCACAGCCACAGCAGAGACCCTCCACCCCTCCCAGGCAGCATCACCATGCCTCAAGGTACTTGAGCCTGGAATCAAAAGACCTGAGGTAAATTATTTTTCAGAAGGGCATGTAAGGACAGAACAAGGGACAGTGGCTTTAAACTGGAAGAGGTTGGGGTTGGGTATTGGGAAAAATTTTTCACGATGAGGGTGGTGATGCACGGGAAGCTGTGGATGCCTCATCCCTGGCAGTGTTCAAGGCTAGGCTGGGTGGGCTTTGGGCAGGCTTTGGGTGTAATGGAAGGTGTCCCTGCCCAAGGCTGGGAGTCGAATTCGATCTTTGAGGTCTCTGCCAACCCAACCCCTTCTGTGATTCTATGAAATCCCTGTACCTCTGATACCAGGTTCACTTGCTGTGTTTTGGTGTAATGTTGCCAGGGGGGCATCATTACACCAAAATGGAGGAGGGAGCAGGGTTAATTAAGGTCGATTTGGGAAACCCCCTTGTGAGGACCTTCAGCCCCATGGCCTCAGAGGAGCTGCCTGCCCCCAAAGCACAGCATGGGGTGAACACGTCCAGCCCCAGCTTTGGTACCTGACAGCAGAGGGAGTTACATTGGGCAAAGGGGCTCATAGGGCTTGATTTATAGTAAACATGGAATAGTTTAAAGGCTAATAAAATTCTTGCCCACATAAAAGGATTCCCAGGAGCAAGCCAGGCTCTGAGGGAAGACCCTGCAGACCAGCATGTGAACACTGGGGCTCTGACCCCACCAGGGCACTGCAGCTGGCCCCAGGCATGGAGCTGGGGCTGCTGCTCTGGCCCAGCCCAGGCCTCACTCCCTTCTCTTGTCCTGTGCTAGGAACACTCGCCCATGCTGTGTAAGGACTGAGCCAGCTCTAACCAGGGGCTTTCACGCTGCTGAAGGGACACCTTGCCAAGGTGCTGACACCTTGTCAGCAAAAGATTCTTTCATAAGTGTGTGCAAAACCCTCTGGTTGCTGAAGAGTTAAACTTCCCTGTAATATGAATCATATGCAAAGTTTCCAAATTTGGTTATAAATCCTGTTTAAGTTTCAAAGCACAAGTGTTATTGGAGGTAGCAATACTAACATCAAACAGCCTTGATAAGATCAACAAATTACTAAGTATAATTGTTTGTGCTGGGGTGTGTGCAAGGAGATAAATAACTCATAAATTAAACACCAGTGCCTGAGGGTGAGTCATTCATGGATTCAGAGCTGTCCTGACACTCACAAGCAAAAAGTAATTTTCTCTTAGTTCAGTAATTATGCATTTCAAGATATAAGATCAGCAATCAATGCTAGGTGTGCTTGCAAAGGTGGAAGGATACTTCAGCTATTGGAGTTTCCTATACAGAGATTAACAGAAAAAGTCTGTTGCTTTTCTCTGTAGTGGGGAGTATTCAGACTGAGGTACACTTTTTCAAAAAGATAATTACTAATAAAGGGATTAAGGATAGATTACGGGTCAGATTTTGCTGTTACAAATTGACAGCATTCTCCTGGCTACTAGTTTATATTAGCAGAAAATATGTCCCAAATTATTAAAGAAAATCAACAACCCCCCTGTGATAAGTGCTGTTAGTCATCCAGGCTAGTGCCTGCTTCTGAGAGGCACCTGGCATCTCGCTGGCTGCGCTGCCGCTCGCGCGCTCTCACGCGGGGTCATTAGAGCCCCTTCCTGACTTATTCATAAGACCCCATGAGGATCTTGGTCTAATCAGGGTTTTCCTAAGGACAGGGAATAGTAATGTAATCTGTTATTGTAACAACATCATCTTGATCTGCTTTTATTTACTAATGTTTTGCCAGCCATTAAATATTTTTCTGTCGAATTCAGACAGAGATCACACTGAGAAATCATATTTTTGGAAATGTGGTGTAAATCTCACAGCTGCTCAGCAATAGTTGCTGCTGGGATAAACTCCCAGCCTGCAGGAGACAATTGATGTGTAACCTACACCCTCCTGACCAATTGGATCTCAAATAGCCTTGACCTCATCAGTCTGGGGAGTTTTCTGATGGGAGAAGTGTGGTGGGAATCCTTCTGGAGAAGGACAAGAAGTCTGTGACAGTCTTTGATGGGTTCTCTCAGACCTCAAGAGTACTAATAGTGCATCAGTTTTCATGCACAGATATACAGGAGAGGTGGAGACACAGCTGGTTTGCAGTTACCTGTGTGACATACGTCATCTCCATTAAGTGATGCCATCTTCTTGTGACACCCCCATCCCTTGCACACAGCCCGGCCTCTGAAGGCTGCCTGAATTTTCTGTGATCCCTACCAACCCAGCAGTGCAGTCACCTGGTGATCAGGAACCTGTCACCAGGTCATAAGGTCACTTCTGCTATTGCAAGCCACCTTTTACATGCTGTGTTGTGGGAAACCCTTCACCTGGAGGAGGTTTGTGTCTAACACCAGGTGCTGGTTTGGGATGTGCTTGTGGAAAGAGTTAGAGGTCATCGCTGGCTTCACTGGCAGATGCCAGTCTGGGAAAGAAAGAGAAATGTTTAATTTATATTTACTATTTGGGAAAAAAGCTGTAAGCACACCCTTTTATCCCAAAATAAAAATGAGTTAATGACTGGAGTGTTTAGCCCATTGGGGATGTCATTGTTTTCAATTACGTGCCATTCTGATGGGAGAGCACAGATTCTTAGGCTGAATGGAGATTTGTGCTTCAGCTATTTGTGCCTTTTAAAACATTTTCTTTACTACTTTAAGAGAAAACTGTAAAATGACAATAATGACATATTATTACAAGTAAATTACACTGTAAAATAGCATTAATATTGCAGTTGAAACCTAGAATTTGAAATAAGATGGAAATATTCATTTGCACACAGCTTTTGTTCTTATCAAAAGCAATTTGGATTAGGAATGAGATTTACTTAGCGCCTGCACTCTCAGACGAGCTAATGCTCAGTCACCTGGACTGAGCAGGCTGTCAAGCTCATCTGTCACCAGCCGCCGCAGGAGCCTCGGGCGAAGCCCGGCACGGAGGGAGCGGCGCGGAGGGAGCAGCACGGAGGGAGCGGGGGTGCTCGGGCAGGCCTGGGCTGGGCAGCCTGGGCTCCCTGGGAGAGGGTTCTGGTTTGTCTCCACAGCAGAGGAGGTTCTGTACCACAGAAACCCACTCTTCTCCCGCCTAATGGAGACAGACTAATAGGAATTAGAAATTAATAAACCCCAAGTGGGTGCAGGGTAGAAATCAGGGACCTCGTGCTTAGGGAGAATGCTGAGCAACTTAACACTCCATTTCATGAAAACTGTCCCCTGAATTTGACAGCCCTGTTCTTTAGAGGTCAAGGGGTTTTGGCCGTATTTTTCCTCTCCTCCACTCACAAATAGGAAACCATCAGGCCCTGGAAGGGCCACTTCTGTACAGAGCAATTTTGCACTGGTGAGGACTGCAGGAGAGCCCCTTTATAGGGGTATGTAGAAGGGATGGGGTGTCAAACTGCATTTAATTGCTCTTTTTTGGGCTGTATTGGCATTAAAGTTGGTTGGCCTTTCAAGTAGGACATGCTATTGTACATTTAATCAGGACCACCAGCAAGGCTGCATGAGCACCCCATGGCAGTGGGTCTTAAATATTCCCCTCTCTCCATGCTTCATCCCCGGGCAGAATGGAGCTCCCCTTCCTCACACCTCGGACAAGGGCAGCTGGCTCTCCAGGAGATCAGCCCACTGTTTGGTGGCCACAGGATGAACAGGAAAACCCCAGGAATCCAAGCACTTTTTTTTTTTGTCATAGCTTTCATTAATTTGAGTTTGCATTTTCAGCACAAAAAAGAGAGTAATAAATCTAGAATGGATCTTTCAGGCAGCTTCTGCTTGATGTTACCCTTTCAGCCCTTGCTCTCTCTGTCCATCTAAATAACACAAGGCAGGCACAAAATTCCCACAGGGCAAAATAGGTGGAGAGCCTCCTGTATTTTTATAATCCTTTGCAGCAGTGATAAATCTCTATAATGTGTCTTTGCAGTAGTTTTGCTGTGGAACAGAGGAAATGAACTGGCAGGTGCTGAATCCTGTAACGTGCTCCTCGTGACCCCACACAGGTGATGTCTCTGGGAAACAGAAGATGGCAAGGAAGGCCAGAAAGCGCTGCTGGGATGCTGCTGCCATCCTGGCTGTGTTAGGTAAGCCCCAGACAACCTTCCCTCTCCATTGGATAAATGGGGCTGCAGGAAGGTGCAGGCTGCTCCTGGTCCTGTAAACAGCTAATTTACTCCTGCACTGCTGACACACACAGGGCAAGCTGGGGATAAACCAGTGTATCCTTGCTGAAAACATTCTTATTCAGTAATTCCCAGACTGTATGAAAGTACATTTGGAAAGGATGGAGAAGTGACTTGACCAGCAGCCTCTTGTGGATCTGTGCCAGTCCCCAACCTGGTGCCCGGGAGGGGAGCCATGAGCACGGCACAGTTGTGCTCCATCCCACCACCCCCTTCCATTTCTCCAGTGAGAAGGGGTGCTCCTATGACAAATCAGGCATTGTTAACCTGTAACATTAGTTTTAGGATACAGGAGCACTTTGAAACTATGTCTGAGCCATTAAAAACAAATTAAAAATACAGGGACTTAGGACGGCAATGGGAGTCAGAGGATGCTATCCCAAGGCTCCTTACAGCTCCCAAGGCAGCCCTGCCAGAGCTCAGGCAGCTTGTAGGGTGCTTCTGCTGTGGGGGCTCTGCCTCCCTCCCCTGCTTCTGGCATCAGCTTTTAGAAGTGTCCTGATGGCATGGTCCCAGTGACAGCAAATTGGCAAAGCTCAGCAGTGCTCAGCATTGCAGGGACTCTGCTGTTGTGCCACTGTTCCTGCAGGACTGGGCGTGTTTCTGATGGGCAAAAACCCTCTTCTGGCAAACTCCAGTTTTGAAACATTTTTTGGTTCTTCCATGAGGAATAACATGAGTTGTTGTATAAGACAGGCTTAAAAAATGTGTTTTTATCTCCTAAGTAAGCTCCTGGAATGGTTTGGAAGGGCATTGGCATCGCAGCAGGTCTGAGATGACTATGTTCACTCTGAAATCAGTGGTTCTATTTTCAAAGGCAGTGAAGGTCTATTTGCAGGACTTGTATTTTATCATGTCAGATTGTATCTTAGAAGTACTCATGGGTTATTTCTAGTAATCAGTTAGAATACATGTATTATTTGTATTCCACTAGATGTCTTTACTTGGGACAAAATATCTTTAAATGCATTAGAAATCATCCTTGCTATCCCTGACAGTCACAGTGGGCACCTTCAAACGAAGAGAGCTGTTTTCTTTTTGGGCTCAGAGACCAGAACAGGAGACCAAAGGCATTTTGGTGCTTGAGCCTTGGTGAGGGCCTGGCAGAGGACCCCAGTGCCTGGTAAGCATGTTGGCTCCCTTAGAAGTCCCCACCCAAATGGGGTGTAGGAATGAGTGTCCTTCATCTGATGGTATTAAAAACTCCAAACCCAAACCTCAACTAGTTAATCCATTTTTTTGTAAAGTATCGCTGATAAGACAGATATTCAAAAGCACTTTGATAAAGCTGCTTCATTATAACAATGAGCAAATAAGAAAAAATAAGCAGGAGAGGTCCTGAGATAGGAGAGAGGAAATGCTTTCTAGGTGTCCCATGTTAACAGAGACGTTTTTATGCTTTGTATCTGAAATAACCTAAATGGAAGGCCATATCTAGGGCCAGTTCTGTTTTGGTTTTCAGGCAAATGCAATTTTAATCATAATGATCCCACTGTATCCAGTGAAACTACTCTGAGCTTGGAGTTACTGATGTGCCTGTCTTTGCCTAAAGACAAATACATTTTTATAAGCAAATTAAGGGTAATAATGCTTTAAATCTTTGTTATCCCAGCTAGTTAAATTGGGGTCCAAGGAAACCTTTCTGGCGAGAATCAGAATAGACTTCTGCATCTTAATTATCTAAATATTTCTATCAAATTTGCTGTTTACCACTGCTCCTGTGATGAGTGGGTATATGGGAAATGCAATGAAATATTAAAATGTTTGTGACATATTCTTGCATATTTAAAGGTTTGAGGAATTTGTTCAGCAGCTGAGTTTATGAGCCTGCAATACCAACATTTATGCTTTCACTTCTTCATAAACCCATGGAAACTTTTCAGAAAAGTTTTAACTACAACATGTCAATGAACTATAAAGGAAAGGTTTATTTTGTGTATACCCTCTTTACCTGAGGTCCATAGTTAGACTCTGCATTACAGCTTCTGGATCTCATGTGCTCAGTTTGTGCTTTTGATCATGCCACTCTTTGCACAAAGCTGAGAGAATTTCTGCTTCATAAAGAGGAAAATACAGACACGTTTTGATGTCTATAGAAATGTATGTTTGCTCTTGTTTTTGAGTCAGGGGAACTTAGGGTTTAACATCTCAACAGTTTTTCCTTGGTTTCTGTGCCATCAAAGTTTCCAAGAAGGACTTAATGGGGAATAGAAATCATTTGGTTGTGGTGGAGATGGTATCCTTGATACGTTTTTCTTTAAAGGTTGTAGATGGATAAAAATAGTAAGTAACCCAGTCTACTCATAACCACTTCATCTTTAAGTTCATGCAAGTTTAGGGAGGTGTAAGTGACTAAAAGGATGAGTGGCTTAAGATTCACTGAGTGATACTGCAAATACAAGGACTGAAATACCAAAGGAGTAAAGGATATATAGACCTTTGCCCATTACATCAAGAAAATGAAAAAGTTAGGAAGGGGGAGGGGGGGATTCCTGTGCTGTATTTTTCAAGTCCTACTCCAAAAGGGGTAACCAGCCCATTAGTATAGGTGCCAGGAAGCTGCTTTTGTGACATCTCACCAAACACACCTACTTTCACTGGACCATAGAAAGATCAATCCTGTCTGAAAACCACCCATTACCTAAGACACCTAATTTATATTAGAAGCTCACTAAAAGGCAGTGTCTGGCCCCCAACCTTCACTGCCAGTGATAAAGAGGATGTTTTACACCATATGTGACACTTAATCAAAACCGATATTCTTTAACAAACCCTTAACCTCTAGCACACAGGAGTCATATGAGGCCAAGGGACAAGACACAGATCCAGCTCAGGGTGGCATATCCTTTGATTAAGATGATACAGATTTCCCATTTTTATCAGGGTTACAAATTCTGGATATATCCCTTTTTGATTTGTCAGCATTAAATTTCAGTAGAGGTTCAAGCCAAAGAGAGACCAAGACTAGTTCTGTCTTCAACTGTGTATTAGGAGATAATTTCTCTGAATCCTCTGCAGTAATGATCCTCTGATCTTCTCATCTTTCTGTAAGCAAGTTTTCCTGGGAACCTGGATTTAAACTATGGCACAAACCTTGCTTGCATCTGGGTCCTTTCTTAAGGAGGAGTATCTAAATACTCTTATTCTGTGAGCCCTGAAATGGACCTTTTTTTCCTTTCCTTAGGTCTTTTTCAAAGAGGCAAACCTTCAAGTGAGTTCTTTCACCCTCCCTTGGATTTCTGGGGCAGGAGGTTTTACTTACAGAGTATACAGTACTTTAGATGAGGATTGCAAACTTCAGGGGGTTAGACAGTTTTCACTACCTGCAGTACATTGGAATCTCAGTTATAGTTGACTTTACTCCTGGGTGACTTCCCTTTCCCCCCAGTTTTTTAGGTGAACCCTTATTCTAGCATTTACATGTGGCTGGTTTGGGCATGGAGAAGTCTCTCAAACTCCTCATCACAGCGGTAAGTTTGGCTGGTTTCCCCCTTTGTAGTCAGATTTTTCAGCTGGAGGTTTAGATTTTGTCAGGAACATGGTTCTGCAGAAATGATTTCTAGTCACTATTCCTTGAAAATAACATGCTGCTTTATTATTAATGTGTGAAGGAGATCTTGGAAAGGGTTTTACTTTTCAGTTGTAAGTTTTTAAACACTGAACCAGCACATCTGTTCTGCGAGGCTCTGCGGCTGGCTGGAGGATATGGGCTCACTTCTGCCAAGTGCACAATATCCTTGCTCAGCACACAGAAATGTTTCTTATTTGGGTTGTTTTCATTGTTATGGTTGTTACTAGTACAGTTATAAGCAAAGCTCTCTCTGTGAGGAACTGTCTTTCTCCTACTTTTCTATAGGAGCAAGGAAGCCCCTCTACCCTCACAGAGAAGACAAAACAATCTACAAATTTCTCTAGCAAAAAAGAAGAATATTTTGCATGAGTGTGAGATTCCAGGAAAAAGAGGCAAGTAGGAAGCAATGGCTCTCAAACCTTTCAGACCTTCTTTTTTCTTTACACTCCGTGAAGGAAAAGGGGCAATATATGTAGGCTACTTCCCTTTAAGAGAGAACTTCAGTCATAGAAAGACTTGTAATCATGTTAAACTATATTCAAAGGCAGCTTCTGTTTCATAAATTCAAAGCTGACAAACAGAAATCTGGAGGACTGGTTCTAGTTTATGGCATATCACATACATCAAAGGTCAGCCTTTTATTCTCCCGTACCTTGGTTTTAAAGCTTCTTTAATATACAGAAGCACAATCAAGGAAGAAAGACTTGCAACTCAGCTGCCACTCCCAATTCCTTACCCATCTTGATTTCTTGATCAGAAAATTAATTGGGCCTTGGAATCTTAATTTTTCTTAAATCTCTTCAGATTTAATCAGTGTGTTCTGCTGGAAGCAATCTTTCACTTAAGATTTCATAGCGATGTAGCTAGAGAAACCATGTCATTTCCTGCATCAAATACATCAAAGTTATGTGTGTTGGGGCTTTTTAACTTTGTCCCATGCTTCAGTTTTGTTCTCTTTGCTCTAATTAAAGGGTGTGTTTTATTTCTTTTTCTACTGGGGGGTGAATCTGCTCTACTGCAATGCAGTCTAAAATTAATAAATTCCCAGGAAAGAGGAGCAGATGCCTCCTCCTGTGCAGTGTGCTGATACAGGAGCTGACAGCAGTGGCAGGGATGGTTTTTACAGCCAATGCCTTCTCTGTTGCACATGGGATGAAGCACAGCCTCTTGGTATCATTTAATTAAAAGGCAGAAGGCAGACTGTGCTGTGACCAAGTGCTGCCACTATTATTTAATGACACTTCCCAAACATGAGTGCTCTCACAGCAGTGAGAGACGTAGTCTCCCTTATCCCTAACTTGGGCATTCAATTTACTGTTCACAGTGTCCCAGTGAATACTTCCATTCACTAATGAGATGGGAGGGTAGTTTGTGTTTCCAGATTTAAAGCTTGCTGTTGCAGAGATTTGGCTCTGGCATTCGCAGGAGGAAGTTGCCTTGGGGGCCAGAAGGCTGCATTACAGCATTTAACAGCCTGCTCAGGTTGCCATTACTTATGGGGTCAGCTAAAAGCAGTGCAGTCCCATGGCAAGGTGCCTAGTTTGTGGTTTGTCTTAAATGGAACCTTTCTAAGGAGGCTTATGAATGTTTGGAGAGAGTTTTTCTTTTTGGCTTTGTTTAAAACCCAAGATCTGGCCCCAGCATTAAAGTCAGTGCCACGTGCAGAGAGGTGTCTTGCTTGGCTTTCCTGCACAGGTGCAAACCCCACTTTCACTCCTGTGCATGCTGCAACTTTGAGCTGCCTCTGCCTCCTCAGCCTGGGAGGCTCCTCAAGGGTGGGAGTGCCTCTGAGGCTTTGTTAAACACGAATCCAGCCCAGCTGAGGACACAAGGGTGTGCCAAGAGGGCTGGAGTGTGGCTCACCCCCACCCAAGTGAGAGTTTCCCACAGTTGTCCTCTCACCTATTTACCCCCTGCTGACCTTCCCAGGGGCTGGTGAGCCTGAGATGTGGACACGGCTGTGTTGGAGGCACCTGTTTCATCCCCACCGTGCCTGAAAGCACGTGCTGGGTATCCAGTGGCTGGGAGTTACCTCATGCTCTGTGAATGGGAGCTGCTGCAAGATGGGCTGCTGGACTCCAGTCCCCTTTTCTTCTCTAGTCCCAACAGGAGCCAGAAGCAACTCCCTGTCTGTTCTGTGCTTTCCTCTCCTTGTCAGCTCTGTGAACTGCTCAAAGATGGGTATACACAAATGCCTGTACCTGCCCTCTGCTTTGCAGGATTAGGAAATAAGTAAAACACCAGCCATCTCTGCATTCCAGCAATCACAAAG
This sequence comes from Urocynchramus pylzowi, assembly GCA_013397555.1. Lineage (NCBI taxonomy): Eukaryota > Metazoa > Chordata > Aves > Passeriformes > Fringillidae > Urocynchramus > Urocynchramus pylzowi. The sequence goes on along the minus strand of VZRH01006782.1, from coordinate 267,231 downwards.
GCATCCACAGAGCATGGACTTTGGTTCACAAATATCAATTAAAAAAAAATCTCTTTCATATTTGCCTGGAAAGTAAGTTGGAGCTCATTATAGCTCCATGCTTTATGGAAGCTTTGTAAGTGGTGAGTACAAGATAGCTGGTAACACTTTAACAACATGTAATGACATCCAAGTTGTATATTTTCTGGAAAATATATTGGAATAGCCAGTTTTGGCCCTGGGATTAGGCTGTAATACAGGATGCTTATAGTTTTGAGAAAATTCAGGAGTAAAAATACAAAACAGCTTAACACAGAATAATAGAAGAAGGGAAAAAAAGGGTATCTTAAATGCTGGTGGCAGGCCAACATGAGTATTTAGAAATTAAATCCTAAATCTGATTTGTGGTCTAGCAGCAGCTTGAGATGAGTGCTGCAGGGAGCAAGGGGCAGTTTTGATGTCCATGGCTCTGGCTCTCCAGAGGGCTGCAGGTGCCGTCCTCGGGCTGGCTCTGTCAGTGGCTGGGCAACCTCCTGACAGACAGTCTGGACAAGGAAAAATAAAAAAAGCTGATGGCTGTGGAAGGATGATGATGTCTGTTGATGCCCAGTTTGGCCATGCAGTTACAGCCCTGCTTTTGAAGAAGCTGAGGCCCTGTACACTGGCTCTACCTCTCCCCAGGGCTTGCAGGCACCCAGGTCCCACAGGCTCCCCTGCATGTGAGGAGGATGAGGATTTTAGGTCTTGCAAAACCAGCTAGGAGAAGAATTTAGAGCTCACCTAAAATGTATCATGAGCCCATCTGCAGCATGCTGTTGGATACAAGTACGGAGAAGGAAGCTAACTCGTTCCATGGGAGACACATGCTGCAGCAGACAGAAGGCTACAAAGGCCACCCCTGTCCTGGGGAAGGCACGGTGCCGCTGAGGGCCTGGCACACCTGTGTGCCGTCAGGTCTTGGCTGCGAGGTTCCCTTGCTCCCCATTACGAGCTTTCTTTCACTTTCACTGCTAATTGGCACTTTTTAGCCATTTTTGCATGTGGAGCGTGTTAACACAGGATAGGGTTATTATCAAATTAATTAGGAGCTCCCTCCAATTATTCCTGCTGTGCCTGCCGGGCTCTCCCCGCTCCCCCCGAGGGCTGACTGGCTCCCTCAGCCCCTCTGCTCCGAACCGGAGCGGTGCCGCGGGCTCCTCACGGCCCCGTCCCGCCGCCAGCCTGGCTCCCCGGCGCCGGCACCCAGCGAGCTCCGGAGCCCGACTGCAGCCGGGATGCTGCTCCCCGAGGTGAGGGCAGCTGCCCGGCTCGGCCCCAGCGAGCTCAGGGATGGCTGCAGCCGGAGGGCGACAGCTCTCCTGCACAGGTGAGCACGGGGGCTTCAGGGCGGTCCGCGCCCTGGCTCTGGGGGGATGCGCGGCTGGAGCCGAGAGCTTATCCCAGCACCCGCCGCGCCTCAGCCAGGGTGAAGCTGCAGTACCTGCTGTCGGAAACAGCTGAGGCTCTCAGGCAGGGACAGGGATTTCTATCCTGAAACTTGCAACGTACAAACCCACAAAAGCAGCTGAAGCCAACCAGCATGTGGACATTTGCTTAATTGAGAAATAAGCACATAGTTGTGGGTCAGTGACTATACAGCTGATTGGCTGAGGCTATTTTATTTTGGAATAATTTACAGTTGTTAAATGGATTTGGAAAAGCTTAATAGTGGTTATTAAACTATTGACTTAGCCTGACGTGTTCAGTGTAGTAATCCGTGTTTGTGTTTGTCGCTGTGACAGGCTGCTGGAGCTGGGAAAGGTGCTGGAGCGCTGTCAGCCCCGGCAGGGAGCCGGGGGCCGGGGGGCGGGCGGCCAGCGCTCCTCCTGCGCGGACATCAGCACAGCTCTTCGGATTTTATCTGGGTCAGAAGCAACGCTCTGCTTCCCCATCGCCACAAATTCATTATGTGCATCTCCATCATCATCTTTTGAAACTAATTTAATGTCAAAAAACCCTCCTCTACAAAGAGTGACTTTTTTGCACCTGTGCAGAATCAGACTCCTTTTTCAACTGTTTGTGCAATGAATAACTTCAAGTGCAGCACTTGTCGAGTTTGCCCTTCTGGCCAGCAGTTCAAACTGTTCACATTCATTTATACCACGGTGCAGGATACATTTGCTAGGGACTACAGAGCACGTATTTTACGATGCGTGGAAGAAATCCCTCCAAATGAACTAAATATCTTTCCTACTCATCATGTCTCCTGTCCACAGGTGATTTACAGAGCAATTCTTATTTTCTTTTTATTGTTTTCTTTTGTATGATGGTTAAAAAGGCAGTGGACAGACACTTAAAAGACGAATCCCCTTTTTCTGCTCTGTTTAACCCCTTAAATGTGCACAGTAGTAAATGCTGGTTTTCCCTGAAACACGGTTCTGTGGGCTGGCAGCTGTGTGTTAGTGTGGAGGCTTTGCTAGAAGGAATGGAGCTCTTGAATATTTTACAAAAAGATTATTTTTCTCCAAATTGTCAGTTGATGACCAAACTCCAGTAGATGTCAGGAAAAAGGAATGTTAAGCAGTCAGATTAAAAACAAAACAAACAAAAAAAAAAAAAAAAGAAAAAAAAAAAGAAAAAAAAGTTTTCTCTCCAAATTTTGGCTCCCCTCTCTCAGACAATATTATTGTTTAATTAGTTGCCCATTTAGCCAGAATCCCTTCTGGGACAGGCCCCACATTTCAAAAGGAAAACAAACAAATACACCATCCTGTAAAACCTCTCATCCCTGTTGGTTTTCAAAGAAAAATATAATTCAAGACTCTTTTAAAATATGAGACAAGGGTGGAGGAGGTCAGAGGCTCTGAGGGCGCCTTTGGAGGTCGTGTCAGAGGGTTGCTGTCTGCAGCTGATGGCCACAATGTTTTTATTTACTCTCCATCCTCTTTTTAAATCTCCACTTTGAAAACACACCTTTGGTGTGAATAAGTCACTAGACTGAAGGGGCATTTTGAGGTTGCAGGGGAGAAGAAAAGCCCCAGCTACTCAGTGGCAGTTGCAGAAATGGTGTGAGGCCTGTCACAAGGAGTCTGCTGTGAAGTGTGACCATCTCTCCAGTTTGGGCAAACCCTGACCCTCAATGGCAAATTCCCTGCTGAGGCTCTTTGCCCCCCAGGACTCTGACACCAGCCTGGTTGCCTGGCATGCTTGTTATGTGCCAGAGATCGTGTGATTGCCTTTCCAACCATTTCACAGGCCTAAGGTCAGAGAAAAAGGCTCCTCTTCTGGCAGCATTCCCAAGTTTTCTGTGTGCTTAGCAATACACACCCAGGTAACAGCAGTGACAAAACTGCATCTGGGAATGCTGTCTGGCCATTGCACTCAAGCAGTTGCATCTTGATATGTTCTGGTGATGCAGGAGTTCACTTGCCATGTGCAGCCAGGTGAGAGCTGTTTTGGTTTAATTATTATAAATTTTTATTTACCAAATTTTTTTAAACATATATGGATGTATTTTCTTCCTCTTGCCTTTTTAAGAATGGTCGCTAGTATTTCTACTTTAGAAATCCCATGTTCTCATTTCAATTATTCTGCAATTGTTTTCTAGAGTTGAAAGGTATTCCTGTATTAAATATATAATATATGAGTACACTCATTGGATATTCATGCAGTATTTCAAATTAGAGTTGCTACTTTTCCCACATACTTAGTTGTCCAATAGGAAAGAACAACGTGAGAATTTTCTATCATGGAATGAAAAGCACACAAAAATCTGGGGGTTCCAAGTATTTCAGACCTGTGTAATGTCACCATATTTACCTCCAAATGCTCCGTGAAGCATCCCGTGTGAGGGCACTAACCTAGATAGTTTACGTAAGGCTGCAGAAATTCAATTCCAGAAATGAACCTTCGTATCTCTAGGAACAGCTGGAGAGGCTCAGGTCTACTCATCCTGCTCAGAATGGACACGAGGAATTTGGATTAGATGCAGATGGAGTGGGGATTTTGTTAATGACAGAAAGAGAGACAAGCATGTTGAGGCATAACTGCCTGAACACAATCACAAAATATCTGTGTACGTATTTCTGACTTTAACTGATGAACACCATAAACATGCTATCATGCAAGAGGCAAAGCATATGTAAATGTAACAATATCCCATTACCTCTCCAGCAAAGGAGAATTTTCATCACTTATTCATATCCCATTGAATCAGCACAAAGATTCACTGCTGGTTGTTAATTATCCTCTACAAAGATCTGGTTATTTTGTTCAATTTTAGTAAAGGCACAGTTGTTATTGTAGCGTACATAGAGAGAATGTGGTACCTCAGGGAGCAGGGAGAAGAGAAATATGCTTGTGTAGAATTTTAACTAGGAGAGTTCTGTTGCACTGAAGGGATTCATAGGGTAGGATTTTGATATGTGCTTCAGGAAATTAAGCTTTTTCAAGACAAAAAACCTTGCTGTGACTCTCTGAATATGTGATACCACTCAGTATTTGAAAGACATCAGCCACTTAAAAATAGCTTGCTGTTACTTAAAAGAATTTCTAAGACTGCTTTGAAGGGTAGACAGGAGGAACTGGTCTGCTTTTCTCTGAAGTCTGTGACCCTCCAATCACATCAAGGAAGGTGTAAGCAAGAGCTCACAAGGCCCATTCATCTCCCTGGGGCTTTTGAGGGGCACTTGGAGGCCACTAGCCAGAGGCAGCAATCCACTTCCTCCACACCAGCATGCTGGAGGAAGTGGGACCTTAGACAGGAGCTTTCTTGGCAGGACCTGTGTCAGAGCAGGAGAGCACCAGCTGGAACTGTGCTTGGGCTGGGTGCATTGCTGGAGTCACCAGGATTCATTGGAGCTCAGGAAAAGAAGAGCTGGGAACAATGGCGAGTTATGCCAGGGAGCCGTGTATTTTGTGCACTGAACTGCTGCAAGCACTGCAGTCACTTGGCACTTTAGAGGGCTCAGGAAAGATCTGCTGAAGGTGGTATTTCAGAGGGTGAGTTCTTCCTCACGTGCCTTCCCCTATCTGAATGTCAGGCAGGAGGAAGCAAAGCCTTGAGACACTTGGGTTGCTGAAGTCACTGCTGTTGGTATGAAGCAAGGTAGGTGGCTCTAGGCTCATGTAGGAGGACTAGCCTTGCTCAGAGGCAGCACTGCAGCTGCAATGAAGTCAGCCTCGTTCCCTGTTTCTTATTTCTACTCGGTGCCTCTCTTCTCCTTGGCTGTGCAGGGATAAGTATAGAGTTCACACAGTGGCTGCTTGTTCCAAGTGTGCAAGTCGAAAGGACAGGAGAAAGCATGTAACTTTGGGTGGAAATACTGAGAAAAATAAGAAAACAAAATAAACAAAGCTGAAGAAAGATAATTAATACTTTTATGAATATCAAGAATATCTAGGGATGAAGGGAACGCAAAAAAATACTGGATCAGAAAAGTGAAGCAAGAACTTTGGGATGGGATATAAGAAATCACAAGACATGACAGGATGGTCACCATTGGTCACTGAAACCCCGGCCATGGCACAGCCCTGTGGAGGTGCCTGTCCCTGCCACACACTTGGATGTGACTCTGCTAGTCCTGCTGCTATCTGCTTGACTAGGTTACAGCAGAATGGGACAATTTCTTTTGCAGTCCCTTGTGGTTAATCCAGTGTAGCAGCTAAGAGCACCAAAAGGCACAGTTCACTTAGGAGAAGCTTGGATCCTTGCCTTGCATTGCGAAGGAAAGACCTGTGTAGGCTACCCCCAGAATCCCACACTTGGGCTGATTCCAACAATGAAATAGATTGATTATACCTTCTGCCCATCTGTCAGCCCTGTGTTCAGCATTAAATCCTGTCCAGCTTGAAGCAGCTACTTTTCTTTGCACCACTGTAATGGAAAGATTCATGATCAGAAACTTCCCACTCAGAGCAGCTAGAAACAGTTCATTAATGAAGTATGGTTACGTTGTTTCCTTTGCTTCTTTGAAGTTCTTTGAGAGAGAGGGGGAGATGCCCACTGCCATATGGCCAACAAGAGCTGTGGAGTGTCTCTCCTCTGATAAGACCTGATAGTTAAACCTGATGTTTGTTGCTCAAATGATGTCTGTGAGCAAGCAGGATTCCAATGCATTTCTACTATTCACAGCTTGGAAAGTGTTGCAAGACCATTTTTGTCTGTATGTTTTCTTGTTACCAGGTTTATTTTTTTCATTTTGGCATGCCCTGGGTTAGAAGGGGAGACCATAAATATTTTTGGGGTTTTAATAGTGTTACTACAAACCATGTAGTATTCTAATAGCTGCTTGTAAAGTTCCTGTTTATTTAGGAGAGACTTGTATCACAGATGTATAATTTTTAATGTGTAATATTAAAACATCTTGAGAGGATTTTAAAGATTTTTTTTTCCTATTGCTTTTTAGTGATGAGTCAGAAAATAGTTTTGATGCCCCTTCTGCCTCTGATTATCTTGGCCCCCAGCTGTTGTCCTGCAGCTGGAACAGATGCACACTGTACCTCCCAATGTCTCCCTGGCATGAGGGGAAAATAGCCCTCAGCAAAATTCTGTGGGAGACATGCTGTGCTCCATGTGTAAAGCTGGTTGATCAAAGATATAAACTAGGAGTATGTGGGGTTTTCTTTCAGTTCCTGCTGGGGGGTAAGACTTGCCTTAACTAGATTTACCTTCTAGGAATGCAAAGTCAGTGTGGAAGAACGCTGGGTCTACTGGTTTCCTCAGTGTTTGGACTGTTTTTATCAGCCTTAAAGTAAAAGGATAGCAAAATTAATGTGCAAAATGTTGCAAGAGAAACGATCAGCTGGCCAGCATCTAAGGGATGTATTTGTACTCATGTCCCAGAAGTTCAAGTGTGATCAAGTTCAGGTGCTCAGGTGGAGCAACGGAGTGGGCAGAATTTTTGTGCTCTGACCTGAGGAGTGGGGAGAGTTTGCTTCCCTCCTCCCCTCCGTGTTTTTCCCTTCATTCAACCAAGCAGCCTGACCACCCAGTGCAGTAGTGTTTCAGTGCTATTTTGCATTAGATGCACACAACCCAAAGCATAGGCTTTTCTGGTATATAAATTGCATCTTATTATGACTATCCTAACCTATTTCTAAAGTGCTAATTGCAGTAAATGGCAGTCATTTTCTTATGGCTCAATTCATACCATGGTTAAACACTCCACAACAAAGGAAGGGGACATTTGCTTGTGTAGCCTTCAGTTTTGGCCTGAACACTGTCTTATACAGGGTTAGTCTTTATGCACAAGGTAAAGAAGCACAAAGGCAAATGTTGACTGAAAGTCTGAAAGCTGTTGGAGATGAGCTGGGATCACTGAATGTTCAAGAAAATGAGTATCAAAATCTAGGATACCTTATTAGAGTGGCATTTGTGATCTTGCTTTTCACACTTTGTGCTGCAGCAGCTGAGGGAATTCCCTCAAGGTCATTGTTTCCTGGTGGATGCTGTGCCTTAATGGCATTCAGGGCAGCATTGTTGGGAAGGAGCAAATGAGCTCAGCTTGGACCACCAGCTTGGAGGGGTTTGTGCCCCCATAGCAAGGCCTGGATCAGCCCAAAACACCCATCAAGGACACACCTGAAGAGAGAGAAGTCTAAGCAGTGCTGGGCCACAAGGTAGGTGGCTGCAACTTCGGGTTGGTTTGTGCTACATAAGAGAGCTCATTTGGGACTTCAGCATGGAAGCAAATGTGTCAACTGCACAGGTGATGGATGGAGTGAGTAATCTCAGAAGATATGTGAGAAAAACACAGGGATGAGATCAGCCACAGAGGAAATAAAACAGAGGCTGGATAACAGTGAAAAAGAAACAAAGCGGGGGAGAGTTATTCCACCTTCTTTAGAATCATAGAATTATTTAGGTTAAAAAAGTTATTTAAGATCAAGTCCAGCCATTGACCCAGCACTGCCAAGTACACCACTAAACCACGTCCCTAAGCGTCACAACTCTCTGGGCAGCCTATTTCAATGCTTGATAACCCTTTCAGGGAAGAGATTTTCCCTAATATCCAATTTAAACCTCCCCTGGCACAACTTGAGGCTGTTTCTTCCTGTTCTGTTGCTTGTTACTTGGGAGAAGAGGCTGAGTCCCAACTGGCTACACTCTCAGGTGGTGCAGAGTCATGAGGTTCCCCTTGAGCCTCCTTTTTTCCAGGCTAAACACCCCCAGCTGCCTCAGCTGCTCCTCATAGGACTTATTCTCTAGACCCTTCAGCATCTTCATTGCTTTTTTCTGGACAAGCTCGAGCACCTCAGGGTGTTTCTTGTAGCGAGGGGCCCAGGACCGAATGCAGATTTTGAGATGTGGCCTCACCAGTGCAAAGTACAGGGGGGCAAAAACTGCCCCTAAAATTAAAGTCTGCCTCCTGGTATGGAAAAAGGAAACATATTCAGCATGAAATGGGTTAAAAGGTAGCGGGAGGGGCTTTATCCTTCTCCTACTCATCCTTTATCTTTTCCTAGGAACTACACTTCCTCATCAAAGGATATGTTAGATAAACTGTTGCAAACCGTTGTGGTTTGTTTTTTGTTTTTTTTTTTTTTTTTTTTTTTTTTTTTTTTTTTTTAATATCATGATTACACTTCAACTGTAAAAACACACGTGTTACTCTGGGCTCCTCCTGGGCTTCTCCGTGAGTGAGTGTGTGCCTAAGGCACGTTCTGCTGCCTTACCCACGGCTCTGCAGTGCTGGCATTGCAGGAGCAGCCAGACAGCAACAGGGCAGAACAGCCAGGGGCCAAGGGAGCACTGGGTGCCTGGGACTGGGGCCCTGGTGGGAGAGGAGCTGGCAATTTTCTATTTGACAGAGACCAAATGTTGAGACAAGCCATTTTTGTAATGGCCAGATAAGATGGCAGCAGGAGCAGTGACTGTGGAACAGCTGCTGCCTCTGGACAAGAGAATGCCACATCTTTGTTTCGGTTACTTTTAATATCTTGGTGTTATTTATCAAGGATCCTGCTGAATGTCCCTTCCTAGAGGCAGGCAGGCTGCCGGAGCGCGGCGTGCCTGTGCGATCCCTCCCACAGCCGGCGGACTGGGAATTCACCCTGGGAGCCTGGGTGAATCTCAAAGGCCAACCAGGGCAAGGGAAGGGAAGGTCTGCATGGCCACCAGGTCAGCCTGCGGGGGCATTTTGATTTAATCACATCTCATATATGGCCAGGGGTATCATTGTATTTTTCGGCTTTGCTTTTTCCAACAGTTTTAGATACCTCATGTGAGGAAAGTAGTATCTTTTAAAGAATACATTCTATATTTGGTAGTGAGTGATTTGAGGCATGAATGTGTCTGAAGGAGAATGGCTTTTCAAGCAGCATGCTGCTGGCTCAAAGGATCCCACAAATTCTGCTGGGCCCTGCCTCTGAGTCGTGCTGCCCTCTCAACAGCCTGAGCCTTGAGAAATCAGTTCTGGAACTGCTTGAGACTCTACGTGATATTCTTCAATGGTCTCTTTCTACTCTGAAAGAAAAATATCAGAGAGAATTAGCAACTTAGATGGGCAGGTGGCAAGGTTTGAAAACCAGAGATGATTGAGAGAGGAGCACTGTTCCACAAGGAAACAGCCACTAATATTGCACTGGTGGTGGGCTTGGAAAAATTAGTTTTGGGGTTTTATTAACTGCAGCACAACCTTAAATAAAAAGGTGGAAAACCAGATCTAATTTGTCTTCAGCCAGTATATTGGCAGTAGAGTTAATGGACAAAATGTTGGGAATGGCCTCGATTAACATCCATGCTGAAGATCTCAACCATGGGGCTGTAAAGAGACACACACAAGCCTGTGCAAAATGGTCTAAAACAGAGAGCATGGACCAGGCAGCAGCAGGACCTGTGGGGCTTTGTAGGATTTCAGGCTCAGGCTTCGAGGCACTCAAGAGGATACTGAGATGCTGCTGAATTCAGAGTCTCTCTCACCATTAATGCCTCAAGTTGTTCTCCTTCTGCATAGCGACATGTGCATGGTGCAGGCAGAGCCTGGGCTGGCTGAGCTCAGCAGCTGTGTCTGCAGCTGGTCTGCTGCTTCCAGGAACACCAACCAATGCTGTGTGGCAGCACTTTGCAAATTGTGAAGGTATGTGGAAAATCTACAAGAGGAAGGAAAAATGTTTTCCAAAGAACAGAATGGAACACTACTTAAAAGAAGAGAGGAAAAGGAAAAATGTTGATCCATTCTTTGAGATAGAAAGATGGTGAAATGAAGGATGGACTGGGATTAAAAAATGGAAATTTATTTCTTGGTTCTGCCATGAGCCTGTAGATGTAGCCTCTGACAAGGCTCTTGATGCTCTTACACATCTCACTCATGTCTCTGAAACAGGGATAATCTCTTCCACGATCAAAAAATATTTCATGAGGAGAACATCCTCAATGGTTTGAGTCCTCAAGTGGGGTGGTAGAGTGGTATCAGAGGGAGTTCTCTGATTTCCTTCTATTATGGGCACTGCTGAGGTAGATAAGAAGCAAGCCAGGATTTCAAACAGTTTTGGAGTTCAACTGTGTTGGTATCCAACAAAGAGCAAATGTTTTTTATTGAGAGATAAGGATATTTTGTTTCTCACAGTGTCAGCACAAAAATATTGGTCTTTGTAGATTAGCTGCAGCAATGAAAATACTTTGCATAGTCACTAGTTGGGAGTTCTGTTAATACATCCTAAATGGTCTGGTACAGGCTGGAATGGGGAGTTGAATTAAACACAAGATACTGGGCAAGGTGAGGCTTTTTCACTTAGGATAAAGCCAGTTCTGTTCTCTGTGAAGCCTCTGCTTACAACCCTCACACTGATGACCACATAGCAAATGTGGACAAACCAGTGAGGAAATGGGAGAAAGGACCATCAGCTCACTGCCATGTGAGCCATGGAAACCCTTAACATACTTTAATTCCTATTGATTTATATTTGACAAAAGTGATATCTTAACTCACAGTTTACAGAAGTCAAAATTTGAGGTCCTTTATTCTGACTTTGACCAATAAGTTTCTTCTCCCCATGGAAAGCCTGGGGACAGATTACAAAGTTTCACAGATAATTTGTAAACCCCTAAAATTGTTGTGGATTTTTGGTTTTGTTTTGTTTTCCTGTGGCCTTTAGAAACCTGCTTCCCAGCCTGCCTCCTTCATTGCCTGAAAATCATGGGAATAAAGAAATGCTTGCTGACTTCCAAATGTGAATTACAACTGTAAGGGTCTGGGTCCCAGAATCTCAGAAATCTGGTGTTTAGCTTTGAGTTTCTGCAGGGTCCTACTGCTCTGGGACCTTGACTCTTTAGGGAGCAGTAAATAAGAAAAAGGCAGCTCTCTCCCTCTGGACTAGAAATAACTTGCAGATTTAATTGACTTGTTTTATTGTAGATGTTTATGCTGAATTGTCCTACTACAGAAGTTGTATAATTCATCCACAAAATAAAATGGCTCCAATGACTAACTTGAGTGTCACATAAAAAAATCAGTGAGTACTGCCAGCTTTCTAAGGTTTTAAAATACTGTTCCCTTAGACTGTTAAAATCGGAGTCAACTTGTTAAATATTTACTTATTTAACAAACATGCTTTAACCTCCTCCCTATACCCTTAAGTAATGAATGACAAAGCACAAAAAGAAAGCTACTCACCTAATTTATTTTAGATTAGGAAAAACAGGGAATGGTAGGCATAACATACAGAATAGAATGGGTATTTATATTAAAAAAAAAAAATTACAGAATGTAGCTAGTTTAGATGAGTAAGAGTAAACTCTAAGAGTTTAGAGTAGTTAAGAGTTTAGAAGACTTTATTGCTCCAAGCCTTGGAGATTCCTTATGCCTTGCTAGATCATTATTATTCCCTTATCAACAAAAGATAAAAAAAATAGTTCACAAAAATCTCAGGACAAGATCACAAACATGTAGCAGCAAGAATAACAATGCTACACACATCCATTTGTCACCCAGTGACAAGAATGGGCACATCTGTTTAACAGGAGTTAATAGTTTTGGGAAGAAAAGGGGAATAGCAGGAGTTGGATGTTGAATCCTTTCATTATCTTTCCTTTGTGTGGGGTATGAAGGACAGTGAGCCAGAGCACTTCTAGATATGGCCACAGGCACCCAAGGCAGCCAAGGTGCATTGATTGCTTCAGCACCTACAAGCAAGTTTGCTGAGCTTGAGAGACAAGTTTCCATGTTACATAATATGAAGAATAAAAAGTTACTGGATTGTATTTTTAGAGATTTAAGTGTGCTTAGCAAAGGAGGGTCTCAGGTATACAGTGCAGAAGAGAGGGACAGATGAAAGCTGAGTTACTGTGACTAGAACATGAAAAGTCAGGCAGTCATCCAGAAGGGATTGTGAATGTTGGAGTGCCAGAGTTTGTCCCTGGAGGTGTTACTGACAGGCGGTGAACACACAACCCTGGGGTGAAGTAAACAAACCTTGTCCAACACTCCCAAGCTATGCAGAGGGAGAAATGTGACTGAGACAAGCACTGTAGTGGGTAAGTGGTTTCTGGAAGATTGGGTGTCCATTGATACATGGTGCAGCTCTGGGCTTGGACTCCTCTTGCTGTCGGTTTCCTTTAGCATCCAGTGAGGTGCCAAAGATGTGTGACACTGGCAGGAGGGTCTCTGGCAGACCAGCAGAGCTGGGGGCCCTGCATTGCACTGAGAAGGGTGAGCAGTGCCAAGAACCCTGACTTAACTTCCTTCAGCTGTGTCTCCTGCAAGGATACCACACCTGTATTGCAGAAAAACCAGGAACTTTTCGAGGGCCAAGTTGTGTGCCCCTCACTAAACTCTTAAGAATGGTTAGACCCGCGGACATTAGTGATGTGACAGATCAGAAAGTGGGATGAGAGGCTTTTTAACAGCACTGGTTCCTGCTACCTTAAGATCAAACTCCAGGCTGCCAGGGCATGAAGTTTATCTCTAGTTTGCCGTGAACTGGAAGATGCTGTTTTCTCTTTTGTCTAGTGTGCTGCACATGTAGATTCTGTAGGGTATCCCACAGGGTCTTTAAGAACAAAGTCTGGTCCTTCCTTTCCTTGGGTTTCAGCTCACCAGGTCTGAGAAATCTGCATTAAAAAAAGTATCTTTTTCCCCCCAAAGTCAAAGGGCAAAAAATGGAGTATGTCATGGAGTATGTCTCTCATGGAGAGCTGGATAATGATGGATTAGAAATCCAGCACAGACCAGTAGTCCTGTGAGCTGCAGATCTGATGGGGCTTGGTTCCCCTTGGGCAAATCTTGTTTGGATTCTCCTAGGTCTACACAGCAGGAAGCTCTGACTGCAGCTTTTCCTGTGGGGTGGGTATTCGTAACATCTTTTATCTTCGCAGCTTTCTTGGTGCTCAATAAGGGTTTAATTCTAACTTTGGTGGGTCTCCTTTTACTTAGCAGCTTGTTCTTATGAAACATACAGGAATTTTTCAGCCTTTTTTTGCTCTGTCAGATGTGGTTAAAATTGGCTACTGTTTGTTCTTGTTCCTACTCTCTTGCACAATGTGCAAGTATGTACATGCACGTCTGTGTGCACATATGCGCGCTCAGAGATTTATTTTACATATGAAGAGATAATGATCTCAACCCCATTTTAATTTCTGTAGGAATCCAGGCTAGAAAAAGAAAGTATTGCAATGCTACTTCTTTAGGAGAGGAAAAGGAGAATGAACTATTTTTTTTTTCTATGCAGTACACAGATTATTTAATTACCACTTTGCTTAAACATAGTATGTGTTGCTGAAAATCTGGCTCTTCTATGAAAAAGTAAAAGACGTCGTGGGCTCTGTGTCCTGGAGCTGCAGAGTCCAGCTTGTGCATGGCATGCACGCTTTGCCTCCAGTGCCAGAGTGGTCCTGCTGAGACTGGAGGAATGCATGGGGAACAGAGGCTTGCCACAACATCCTGTCTCCATTATGTCTTTTGGACCTCTGCCACAGAAAAGAAGGAATTTTATCCTTCATTTGTAAGTAATTAAGATGATAGTGGAGTTTGAATTTTCCAACTTTATGAAAACAAACTAATAGCAATGATCCACTTCAATAACTCAGATACTAATTGACACAAGAGAGAGAAACAATACATTAAAAAATAATTAACTTTTGTTAATTAATTTTTAGGAATAGGAAGGACACCTGCAGCATGTGCAGATGTTTGCAAGTGTCATTAGACTGGGAAGGTTGTGCAGTAGTTTGGAAATAGAAACAGGTCAAAAGGACCAGGAATGATCTGCAGCATCGTTTGAGACATAAAGTATGTGACTGCTAGTGAGCTGCAATAAAGGTGATGAAGATGTGCATTTTTTAAGGATGTTTATAGAAGCCAGAGGTTAATTAGCAATTAAAAAGCATCTACCGGTGTTTTATGTGAGCACCATGAGTGTGTTAATTATAATTTTCAGCCTCAAATATGCCTCTTTCAGACTTAAGCTGAAACAGATTGATGATTCTTTTACTGAGGCGTTTCTTAGATAAATTTTAATTAGTAACTTCCCCCCTCCCCCCATACAGTTTGCTTCTATGACCAGAAGTGGAATTTCACCTCACTCGGCTTTCTCTTCCTTGGTGTTTGTGATGCAGTTCCAGTAATATCTGTGGTAAAGCAGGAAGGTAAGAAATAAGGGCAGTGCATCTGTTACCAAGTCTTGTCCAAATTATAGATTTGGACTTTGCAGAAATGTAGACACAGGAAAATGTGAAATAAACCCTTGAACTTTCCACCTCCTTTTTCAAAGTAAAGCACAAACCTCATTTGTTCTGTTCCTCCTAATGCTTTTGTCTACTCTAATAAAATGATGTTTCTAGGAAAGACCACAAAAGTTTCATATGCCACTGTGAACATGCCAGAACTCTCCAAAAACTGGGGCTCCTTCATAGGCAGAGTGGACCAGGCACCCTGGGGGCATTTAAGCCCCCAAACTGAGATGACACAGGCTGTGTGTAATCACATAGTACCAATTAAAAGAAAATGCTGAGAACCTCTCTAAGGTCAGGTTGTTCTTTGCCTCAGACACCTCTCAGGGAAGGCTCTCATGTCAGTTTCCTGACTAGCCCTCTTCTGTAGGTTGCTACCCACAACTCCTTTTTCAAAGATCCTGTCAGGATTTTTTTTTTCCCTAAGAAACAAAAAACCTCCCTCACCTGAAGATATGTAAAAATTCAGAACTTACGTACAGGTTTCCAAATTACCTTACAGGAACATTCATTTAATCTCTCACTGTTCAGGCCACGATGTGGCCTTCTGGCTGCTGGAACTGAGACTTGCCAGCCAAAGCACGGGATGTGGTTTGGACTACAGCCCCAGACTTCCTACTCCTAGAGGGAGCCACGGAGTCTTACTTGCTTTTGTTTTGGGAATGGGAATTCAGACTGAGATTCATAGAAGTAAGTCACTTCATCCCTCCAGAAGTACTTCCTTTCAGAATTTGTAACTCCTACTACGTTATTTTCAAATTTTCAGCAAACACATGTGCACACATATAATTTGCTAGTCTCTTTCATTTCACTGGCCTACTTTTCTCAGTATTATTAAAAATAAACCAGCAAATTGAGAGAAAGAATTACACTAGACAAGAAATACACAAGATTTTCTTCCCATTCAGGTGACTTTGTATTTTATCTATGTATCTATTTAATTACTTCCATTCCAATTTTGTGATGGGTAGTGGAGGAAAGAATCCTTAGATGCTATATTATTGATTCTGCAAGCCACAGCTATGTAGCCTCTTCATCTGAACAATTTTTTTAACCTTACCTAATGGAGCTACAATTTTTCCCCCAATTATTTCTATGATTAGATCTTATCTGTTGTGATGACCTTGAAGGGCACGAATTAAGGATAAACAAACAGGATAATGATGGGGCCCAAAGACAGTAACTTCTAGGAAGCTTGAAAAAAGACATTTCTCATTTAAGAGAGGTGAAATGAAGAATGATTAACCTGCTAAATGCTAAGTTTTCAGCTATGTAATGATCTGCTTTTTTCCTGTTGCCTCTTCCCAAATGGGTGAGAGATTAGACGACGTTGTTTCATCTTCAGAAGAAAGAAATTTTGTTAATGAAAAATATTCTTACTTAGATGGACTGTGCTGCCAGTTGAATAAAAACCACACATATTTTACAGTATTTAACTAATATATTCTTTATTTATTTCTTTACACAACTAAAACCAAGATAATGAAATTAAAGGGAAAAAAAAAAACCCCAAACCCTTGGGCAATTATACCAAATTTTGTTCCCTATCATAATGACATACTTTAACACAATAAAGTTTTCTCTAACAAGAACAGAACCTGTTTACCGGTCAAATACTAGACGTCTCTAGTGAATTTGAAAATTTGCAAAATACACAAAAACGTGTCACCTTGGGAGAGTTACAGCTGTAACAAACAAGGAAGAATTTCTGATTAAAAAGGAACATGACTTATTTTGTTCCAATTGCTAAAAAAAATTCATAAATACAATGACTAGGTTGAAAGCAATGTTCCAGAGGTCTGTCCTCACATATGGGTGCATGTAGAGCTTGGACAGACTTTCTGTTGGCCACATTCCTTGAAGATCAGTCATCTGTGTTGGTGAAGAGTCACAACCTTTAGATTTGTGCACTGGGTTGTTAGGCTACTTATTCACAGCTCCTTCCTCTTAGCAGGCAGCGTGTTTCAGACCTCCAGTGAAGGGCACAAAGAGCCTGGAGCGGGCATGCTCCTGCTGTGGCTGCCCATGAGTTTGCCAGGCCTGCCAATACCCCATCCATAGCTTCTACTGGATGAGAGCAGACCAGTGGAATCAAGTGTCTCCCCTGCTAACAACTGCATCCAGGCACCACACATTTCCCTTTGACCTTTCTTTAATGGAGTTGTTTCAAGCAGAGACCAGTACTCTTCCCCATTTAAAACAAAGAATTGCTTCCCCATTTAAAACAGAAAAAATGCTCTCCTGAAATCCAATTTTGCAAAGTATTATTTGTCTTTCATATGGTTACACTTGGATACCATCACACTTATGCAGCAGACTAAACCAACGCCTTGATAGTTCACATGCTCTCAGGTAACATCTGTGCTCCTCTAAAGGCTTGAAATCCTGGGCTATTGACAAGACACTTTACACAAAACACAGCCAAAAGCAAGTTCCTGTGTTGTTCAGCAACTCTGACACCCTGAATTAATCTACTTGCAGCTGCTGAAGAGAGTCTTACCTCTCCTTGTCTACTCCCACCCATGGAGCTCTGTTGCTCCCTGTGTCTAGTTTGACTCAATTTAGCTTGCAATATCAGAAGCATATTTTTGCAGGATTTATTTTCTTATGGCGATGTCCATGAGCTGTTAGGTTAGCTCAGCTTGTGGGCAGACCACACCTACTGCTAAAGCCTGCTTCCCCCCAGCAAAGTTTTTGTTCTTATAGCCAGAAGAACAGGGAGGTGCTTTCTGGAGGATGATGACACAATGCCAGCCAAGACTCTTCTCGAACCACTGCTGATTTTATACTAGCAAGGGCTCATTTCTCTATTTGATGAACTTGAGTCATGCAACTATCTCAACTACTATGTGCTGACTCACGAAACCTCACAGGTCAACTTCCTGTCAGTCCTGCCTGTGGCCCTATGTAAAGATGACCCAATATTCTTAAGCAAATGGACCCATATGGGATGTAGAAATTAAGAGTGCAATATCCAGGACTGGTAGCTACACTCTTATTCATGTCTTCTAAGACTTAAACAAATTGCAAAAGCAGGCTGAAATTCAGAATTAAGTTGAATTCTAGGAAGTTTAAGAGTGTGATTTAAAACCTTGTCATTATCTTGGGTTTTGTAGTACCATGCAAATGTTTAGCACTTAGGAAAACAAACGGCTTTCCAGATTCTACTGAAATTTTAAACAGATTACTAAAACAGAAGAAGGTATCTCAAATTCAAAAAGATACTTCTCCTGAATAGTTAGGTTTTTTGGTGTTCTAGTTATTTTCTGAGGTATGAGATAATCCTGCTTGCTGCCCCTCCAGTAAAGGACACATTTTAAGGTAGATTGTTGAATGGAATCCCTACTGATTCTTCATAGGCATTTCAGACCCAGCTTTTCAAGCTAAAGTGACCCGAGCCTGAGTTTTCCTGGAGTTACATTCTGTCACAGCAGAATGCATTCCTGTCCGTCTTGTCCAGTTGCATTCTAGGCTTCAGCATGGCCAAACCACCACTCGCCAGAGGAATGGAGTACCACAGCTGTGAAAACCGAACTGGACCACATACCAACAAACCTTCAATAATATAATCCTTTAAAGAAATGCAGGGCTACCCAAGCAGGGTCCACTAGAGACAGAAATAACATGTCATAGCTCAGAAATTTTGAAGGACTGTAGAAAGAGAAAAGCTATTTCCAAGTATAGCAGACACTGTGCTGGATGGAAGTTGTGTTAAGACAGCGCACTTCCTTCTGAATTTGTACTGAACTGAGACTGAGCTCCAACACTTAAATCAAAGAGATATGAGATATAAATTACAGTGGACAAATACAGCATTGAGCTTACAACTGAAATACAGGGTAGGTATCAAGTTTTAGCATTCTTTCCAAGCTGCATCTTGTTTCATCTGTCAAAACCTTCTCTCAAGTTTCATCAGAAGCTGGTAGACATTGTTTCCTCTTTCATATTATTTTGCTACTTACCCCAAAGGCTGCATCTCAGTTCTGAAACTGCTGCATTTTGGTATGTGGAAGAAGTATTCTTATTATTTATAGAGCAGTATAACTTTCTCTGTATCTACACAGCTCAAATTAAAACACACAATTTTCAGCAAATTGATCGAGAATTCACCCCAGGACCTGCAGTTAACCAGGAACTGCCTAGAAGGAGGAGGCAAGGTCTTACAGAGGCAAGGCTCTTTAAGAATAAACTGGTCATGGTTAGTTTATTCAGATCACATATGGCTATGGTACACCTGGTGGGCAAGCTCAAGAAAGAGAAAACAATGGCTCCTCCGGTTGGGATGGAGCTCAGTCTCTGGGGCTACTGCCCCAGTGCTAACTCTGCAGGAAAACCAGCACCTGGGGAACTGAGATGTCCTGTTCTGATACAGCATCTCCCTCACGTATCCAGCATTTTTCTAATGATTAATGTCTTAATGCTAGTATGTTGGTAAGCAAAAAAAATCCTACAAATAATGTCTTTTCTCATTTTCTTATTACATTTCTTTTCTTCTCATGTGTTCTTAATGGCTGCTGGGAAGTGGCAAACAGACACGTATGATTTCTATCACCAAGCAGTTTCTATTTAACAATTCTGAGTATCTTTACACCTCTTTTTCATATGAGTATATCTTTTTTTGCAACTTTCTTGTAATTTATCTTGATTTTTTGTCTAGTTCTTAAATGGTCTGTTCATATTCTGGTTTAGTTCTTTATCTGAATTTAATATATCATAACAGTGTCCCCTCTGCCAGTGTTAAGCCTGATTACATCTGAGTTTTATTGTACTGGAAAACTATTTTATATATAAACTCAACCCTACTATTGGTATTTCAAATTTTTCTGTCTTATATGTCCCAAGCCTGTAATAAGATCCAGGCAGATAAATTACTCTATTGACAACATCCCCCTTAAGTCAGACAGCTCTCAACATGCACCCACCCAGCTGTAGAAGAAAGAACAACTTTCATGTTTAGGTTGAGCCCCAGACAACACGATCTTCCTAAAGCAAAAAGCCATTGACAGAATTTGGCAATACCCTGCTAAATAGCAAGGGCCAGTTTTTCAATATAATTTTCCCCGTCACAGCATCTTAACAGAAATTGTTTCCCTTATACATCAGTCCTTAAATGAACAGCTCAGTTACTGAAAGTCTAAAGTAATCAGTAATAGTTCTGGTTCCAGGATGACGGACTCTCGTACCAGCAACTTCTGATATTGCCAAACTCCAAGTTCTATGCTGGCTGTAGAAGTCTTTTTGTAAAATACTGCAACAGTCAGGCAATTTTGCATTTTCTTTTTTTTCCTCCAACGTCCTTATGTATGTATACTAATGGATTTTTGAAAGTTGTGTGTATTAGCTTTCACTGGCTAAAAATTATTTCTGACACTTTTGAAAAAAACCACTGACTTCTGTTCCTAGTTACAACTTTTGCACATTAAAATAAAAAACACAAATTGCAAAAAGACCACCTTCTTTATGACTGTGTTATCCACCTTGCCAACAACTGACTCTGAAGTAGAATTACACGAGACGATGTAAATAAATACAGACATTTAACAAACAGAAGGGTTTGGTTGGTTTTTTTTAACTACCTTGGCAAAAATGAATTGTGACAAAAAGACTGGGGATTAATTTACAATTTACTATTAAGTCACCTGAAGGTACTCTCAACATACCAGCACAAGTAAATTGTTAGAAATAAGACTAAACATCACACAGTAAGAACAATCTTTATCCATCATAACTTCCTGATATCAAATTCACATTTTCGGAGTGCATTTTTTCCTGTTCTGAAATAGTCTCTAAGTTAAGCTTGGGCAGTTACTGCAAGTTTATAGTGCTGGGACTGATTAAAAAGCACTGTTTATTCTCTGCTCAGAGAGGCTGTTGAAAATCCTGACTGTATTTCTGGGTTTCCTAGTTACTAACTTGGCCATGAGTTTATCTCAGGAGCCTGGGACTCCACACACGCAGCCCTACTGTGGACATATGAGACTGTGTTCACTCCATCTCCTAGTTAATCCTCAGTTCTAATTACATTAAAGATTTTAACAGGAAAGTAAGTCTGAGGTTTTTTGGCCTCATTCAGACTCCCTGAAAGACCACACTACAGGTAACCATGAAAAAGTCATTCTTCGGGAGAATTTGCAAGCTAAGGGTCAAAATCAGTGCCTAAACCCACACGCTGTCTATGACCCTGCACACGCACTCAGATGTGACGGAAGGCCAAGCCCACACTGTTCCCCTTTACAGGAACCCTTCACAAGCTAAGTGGTGTTACAGAGAAACAGGCCCCACTAATAATCATTCCTGTATCATCATATACTTATGTAACGTTTTAAACATATTTCCTGTCTTAGTTTAACAATCCCAGAGCTCCCAGTTTCCTTTGTGTTGCGTAACACGAGGCACAGACCAGCAAACTGACGTTGAGGGGAATCTTATTAATTCTCCTTAACGCGATGAAAATAAAGCCTGCTGGTACAAATGCTCGATCCGTGCCTAGGTTCGGGTGTCCAGCTCACGGCAGGTACTGCCGCTGGGAGGACGTGGCGCGTTCCAATCGAACCCGCGGCCTTATCCGGGACGGGTTTTGTTCTGCCTTAGAGACAGCGGAGGTTCTCGGTTCCCCCGCCCGGCGCAGGCAGGTGCGAGCCCACCACAGCGCTTATGCAACGGCGGCACGGCGGGGCGGCCCCGCTGAGGCGGGCGCTGCTCCCGGCGCTGACCCGGGCGCCC
>VZRH01006782.1:191390-244414 GCA_013397555.1 Urocynchramus pylzowi | reverse complement strand
TCTCCCTGAACCCGCCCATTGTGGGTAGGACGCGCAGCCGTCACCGCTCGCTCTGCTGGCGGCCACCTGCAGCAAGATCGGCCCGCCGTCGCCGGAGGAGGATGAGNCTGCCGGGGGAAGAGACAGCACAGCCAGCCCGCCCGCCCGGGGGGAGGGACGGGACACACGGCACTGCCCGCCCGGGGGGAGGGACGATAGCAGGGCCGACCTGCCAGGAGAGGGGTCCCCGGGCTCCCCTGCCTCTCCAGGAGGAGCCGGGCTCCCGGGAGGAGGAGGGAGCCAAGCTCCCCCCTCCCCCGCCATTGGGAGCGGCGCCTTCATTTACTTTCAAAAACGGGGGGAGGCGGGAAGCCTCCCTCCCCCGACCCTGGCACCGGAACGGCTCGCTCGGAACCCGGAGAGGCTGGGAGGCATCTCACCTCCACCTGAGCGCGGCCCCGGTATCCTCTCTAGGCTGTCAGCCTGGAACCGCGCAGTCAGGCAGGAACACAAAATGAAGGCTGGCTGTAGGGAAGGATGGCGTGAAGTAAAATGGCTGTTTAGAAGCGAACGCGGTGGTGGAAAGCTGCTTCCTGTATCGCGCTGTTTTTCTAAGGAGAGTTATCGTGCGGTTCCTTGTAGCATTTTCTGTCCTTATCTCTTATGCGCCGTTGCCTCTGAAAGGAGCCTTGATGACCTCGGGACCTGGTGTGATGAGATGGATCTTGCAGACTAGAAACGTATTCTTGCTGAAGCAAAGCTAGTTTAACAATCCCCAAAACAAAAGCCTAATGAAAACTCATGTTCCTTAATTGGTGTAGCTAAATCTCGTATTGACATATACTCATGAAAGTCAAAGCGATTATGCATTTCTAAATAACTGATAGCTAAGAATGTTCGTATATTAAAAGAGAGTTCCAAAATATCTTCTAAAATTATGCGATGTAATTTTTTGGCCTTGCCCCTTGGAAAATTACACATATAGCCTCTAATTTTTATTTTTTTTTTTTTACAAAAACAGCTTTAAAATTAGAAAAAAAATACACCTTTTTCTTCTTATAAAGCAAGTCTTGTTTTTTAAACTTAATGTACAACAGCCTTGTATGGTGTTAGGATTTTGCAAATAGGAAGAAAAACTGCAAAGCATTGTACTGGTGGATGAAGTGGCTTTGTCAGGCTTTTAACAATTGTCAAAGTGTTAGTGATAAAAGTTTCTAAATACTTGCTAAACTTTAAAATACTTTTCATCTGTACATTACAGCTTACTTTACATAAAGGGAAGCTGAAACAAAAGAGCTGTCTGAGGTCATACAGCAGGTTGTTAGACTAATGACAGAGCTTGAAAATATATTAAGATTCCGACCCCCTTTCAAGCATTCTTTCTGCCAAGCCTATTTATTTGCTCAAGCAGTGTGTTTTAAAAAATCTTTCTGGATGTTGTAAAGTGCCTGATAGCTCTAAGATTTCTTTCATAGTACTGGATGCATACAGTGCTAAAGAGCATAAAAATACTGAAAAACAGATGATGTTTAAATGATTACTTGTTTTCCTATATCCACCTCTAAGGTTGTTTTCATTGTACACCTGGAATTGTGCATCTTGGGGATGGACTGATTGATTAGGATGAGCAGTAGGTCTCACAGGATACTAGGAATACTGGTGAAGGACAAATGGTTCCTGGCAGTTCAAAATGGGCAGAACAGTTTTGATGTGGTACTTCTTTACTCCTATTAAGTTAATATGTTGTTGTGCTAATGTTTAAGAGGCTTTTCAGGGGAAAGCAAATGCAATTCAAGAGAAGCCAAAATCTTAGTTAAAAACCTAAGTGAATATAAGCTAAGTGAATCTAAGTTAATCACCTAAGTGAATATAAGCTCACTCACTACTTTCCATACATGCAGATAGGCCCTTCCTACATATCTTCTGTGAGTTAGGTTATAGCATTCTGGTAATTTTTACACTCCTACAACCTAACTCTTGAATGATTCAGAATATTTTGGGTGGAAACTAAATATAAATTGAAGGAGATACCTAACAGTAGCTGAACTAGCTACCGGAGTTAATTAACATTACCTTAATAAAGAGAGGGGAGGGACTAAAGGCTCTGAAATATATTCCTTGTGAAAAACAGAAGAATGAAAGAGATTGAGTGCAATAAAGAGTCTTTTTTTTTTCGGGTCCTCTGTGTTTATCGTATTGGAGGAAGAAGGAGGAAGCTAAAAAGTCTTAAATTGTAGGTGCCTCATAAGTCGTATGGAAAATGAAATCTATATGCACAGACAGACATAATTCTCTTCCTGCAGTTTGGGATGCTCATCCCTTTCCTAGGAGTATAGCTCAATCAGTTTGAGACCTTTGCATGGGTGATGGTGCCTAATGTAGCGGTAGGAGAGCAGCTCTTTCCTGTTACATTCTGTACCTGGACTGCAGTTCTGACTGCTGAACATCTGAACATCTGGTAGAACTCTCAATGCACACAAATGGGTAGTAGAAGTCAAACTAGGTATTTCCTCTTAGAAGTACTTGAAGAGCCTGCAAGTCAGTGGATAGCAATGTTGTTGTTTCAGGGTTGTTTTCTTACTGTTTTACTGACATTTGCTTGGTAGAAACTGGCAGGGCTGGAGCCAGCATGCTGGGCTAGCATACTGCTTTCCTGGCTGAAATGGTATGCTGCAGCTGCTCCCCAAGAGACCAGCAGTATGATTTAAAAGCAGCAGCAAAACTCCCGTAGGAGCGCAGGGAATATTGCGTGTCTGGGATTTGGGGAAGAGCTGGAGCAAATGTGATTGTGTTTGTAATGATCTAGCTGGCCCTGCTTGGAGCCCGGGGCTTGGACCAGGTGACCTTCAGAGGTCCTTTCCAGCTGAAATTATCCTATGATTCTGTATCAGTATCTGTGTCCAGGCCTACTGTTGGAATGGACATTGCTGTAGCACCACTGAAAGGATTAGTGAGGAAGTAAAAAGACTCTTGAAAATGGCAGCTGCTTGTAATTAAAAGCAAATGAAGAAGGCAATTGACAGAACTAAACTCAACCCTCTTCTCCTTTCCATCCTGTCAATGACCTGGCAGGCTGTCTTTAGGCAAAAAGGTTTTCAGTTTGGCCAATGATTCTGGTTGGAACTGTGTTTCTTTCTGGATGAGAGGCACTCGCAGGCATTACTGCTGATCTTGTATTTGTGCATTGATGAAGATTGCAGTCTTTCAGCTTTGACACCATGATTTACTCTGCCTAATGATCAACCAACACCAGTATGTTGCCTGATGATGTTTGATATTAATGTAGATGGCCTTGAGATTGTGGCTTGCTTACCTGAGCATATTTTCCTTGGTTGCCATACTGCTACATCCATGGCTGGTTCAAACTCTTGCCATGGGAACTTTGCCTTGAATATTGCTGCCTGCTGGTTTGTGTGAGAGCCTTGCTGGGATGGTGTGTGCCTGACCTAGTGTGGCAACTTGTGTTTTGGCCTCTCAGGATGGCTTTCTCTGTCTTGGGTGTTCAAAATCTGAGAAGTTTCAGTTTGAGTCTTGCTTTTTCACTATTTATCTTTGACTAATCCACTTCAAACTATCATATTTAGGATTCTTTTTCATTTAGTTATAAATACTCTTGTTTCATTCCAGTTTAAACATCTGCAAAGATTTTAGCATTAGATGAAAATGAGAAGAAAAGCAGAAGATGGTAAAGCTATGTATAAGGGAGGAAACAAAAGAGCAGACATATTTAGGTCAAGCAGAGCCTTGATGGTCAGCTGTGTGGTTGTAGCATGATCAGATAATTGTTTAAGAAGCTACAAAGCTGAGATGATAACCAGTTGTTTATGTTCTCTTACTTCATTGTAATGCAAAGCTAAAGGCTGTCTTGGAACTCTCATGCTCCCAAGGGCCGTTCTTATGGTTGTGCTGGGTGGGACTGGATAGGTGAGGATAGGGTGCAAGACTGATGGCAGGTTGTGTGGGAGGTCTGGAAGGTGGGTGAATTGGGAAGAGTAGAAAACTGTTGGCTCTGACAGGCACCAAAGAATGGGAGCTGTCAGAGATTACTGCCCCAACTGAGGTGTGTCCATGCATCTTGTGTGAAGTGGGCTGCACTGATTTGCTAGTCTTTAAAAAGAAACAAGGTTGGGAGGAATTATTTATATGATTTATTTGTATTGTTGCTTACCAACAAGATAGGGAAAACATTTGGACAGGTTAATAATTAGCATATGTGGGGAAGAGGAGTATAATTTCTCTGCTGTAGGCAAAGTATTTCTGTGTATCTTGTACAAATTGGAGTGTTTTAAGACTGCTGTGGCATATCTTGAGTCTTAGAATTGAGTATCAGTGCTTACAGAATTGAATTAAAGTCTGGAATTATAGTTGATTTATGCCTCAGAAGATTAACAATCTGAGATGCACCTAGTTTAAACTCAGTTTAGGGGGAAATAGGAATAGTGCTGACAGGATGGAGAAAGAGGAAGGCATTTTAAATTTCATGTTTTTCATCCACTAGGCAAAAATATGCCTGAATGCCACGTGTGTCAGAGTTAACCATACTACTTGGGTTTCTGGCCTATATGGTCATTTTGAGGAAGTTCAGAATTATTCTGACATCCATTTTTGCTTTTGTGGGTGATAAGATAGCTTCCTGATGCTAGGTTTCTGGATGGTAACAGATGCACCAGAACGTGTTCAGCCACTATAGAAAAGTCTGCCTGGAATTGTCTTGGTTCTCTCTGTTCTCTACTTTTGCAAAACAAAGAAGTTTCACTAGAATGTGATGGGTAACAGTGTATTTGTCCTGCTGCTGTCCAGAAGCTCACCTTTTAAAATGTTCTTTGGTTTTTGTATTCCAATTATATCTTTCTAATACTGGGTCAGAACCAAGTGTTGAAGTTCTTTTAGAAGGTGCTTTAGGGATGTTCTTAAAAATTTTTGGTTTATTTGTCTTAATAGTTTTGGAGAAAGCAAGAAAATGTATGGTTTAGAACATTTCCATATTTAAAAACAGTATAGACAAAAAAGTTCTCTAAGATTAAACATTAGCAAGAAGTCTAAAATTTCATAGAAAGTTGAGTCTGGTGAGGATGTCTGGAGAATGTCTAGTCTGCCCCTCCTTGCTCAAAGTAGAGACAGTGAGAGGACGTTGTTCAGAGCTGTGTCTAGTGAGTTTGAATACCTCCAAGGTTAGAGACTGCACTGTCTCTCTGGGCAGTGTGTTCCAGTGTTTGATAACCCACATAATATAAAAAAAGAGGCTTTTTCTTATATTATGGGGGACAGAGTCAAAAACCTGACTAATGTAGTGATAGAGAATATGTCTTGCCTACCCCCATTTACCAAGCTGGTCTTCTCATCATAGGGCTTTGTGAGGTTAGTTATTTCAGCATTATTTCCCCTTCCCTAAGTGTAGACTGACTACTTCTGAACACTACTTTTTTTTTTCCCCCCTCAAGAGTATTTGAAGGTTAATTTTTTTCAAGGTTATTGTCAAGGTTATTTGCTCCATTGCCTTCCCAAAGATCAAGCTGAGGCTGACTGATCCCAGGTCCTCTTTCTTGTTCTCTTGATGATTTCATGGACCCTTCAGCACCTGAGTTGAAAGCAGGAGGAAGACAAACCATTCCACAGAATGCTAGTTTGGCATGTAGTTACACTGAGATTCATATACATATATAGATTTAATAATTAATAAACAACAGAGGTTACCTGTGATCTAGTTAAAAATGTCTCCTTGTTGCCATGGCACATTTCTTAGTACTTCAGCTTCCTTGTTTCTACTAAGGTTAGGGATATTGTCTAATAGGTCTTAATTTGGAAAAGTTCTGAACTTCTGCTGATTGATAACAAACTGTTGAAGTTTTGGCTCTGGTTGTCCATGTCAACCAAAAAGACCTAGGTATTCTTTAACTGAGATACAGTTAGATATATTTCACCAGATAAGAGTTTCTTTTAAAATAAGATTTTAAGTAGCCCCAGATAATACGTTTTTTCCCAAAAATGTTCTTTGTTTTTCCAAACATTTGATTTGGGCAGAAATATTTCTCTAAATTGAGTGGCTTCATTGGCAGAGGGCTCAAACATGCAGCAGAATTTATTTGTCTTAACAAACAGCTTTGTGTCAACTGAGCCACAGTGACTGATGTTGAACATGTTTTTAACCTATGGCAAATACAAGATAGAATGTATTAGCTCATACTTTAATGAAAGAGTTGAAGCAAGTGCATTTTATCTTGTATTTGTAATGACCTAAGAATGCACAGATAGTTTACTGTAGCTTGGTAAACACATGGTATTATTAAACCCATGCATTAGAACCCTAACTCTTTTATAAAACAACAATTTGGATGAGGCAGTGTCCAATCTTCTTCATTAGGTGTGTGATTTTTGAATGTTTAGGAGCTCGTGACTCATTATCTTTCCACCTCTGGTTGTTTGGCTGATGCTTTTCTCCAGGGCTAAATGGGGCAAAAGTGACTTTCTGAAAAGTGCAGTAAAAAGTAGTCCACCAGCACAGATAAATGTTTGGTAGACTTCTGTAATAAAATACTGATGGCTAATGACATATGTGCCCGTTTGACGTGTTGAGATGCAGGTGTCTCCAACAGATACCAGTTCTTACAGAGGTGTTTCTCTGTTTTCCTCCTCTCCATTTTACTTTGGTGAAACATTATTAAGTTCTATCATTCAGTATGGGTTAGATCACTTCTGAAAGGTATTTTATCTTCAGTCTTTCTCTTATCTCCTTCCACATTGATTTAATGTTGCTTTAATTTTATCTAAATATATTGAACAAGACAATTACTATATTTTTATTTATCATGGATCATGATTCTTTAGGGATGAGACTTTTTTCTCAGAGACATCTCTTTATTTTACCCACTGGAAATTATACAAGGCCTGTTAAAGAATCAAAAGACAGGCTGAACAGTGGTTGTAGCTTTCACTCTTTGTTGGTACTTGACCTTTCTTCAGGTGGACATACCATTTGATTTTAATTCATCCTATGCCTTGTGTCAGCTACTGTCTTTGCTCTGTTCCTGTCTTTTTCTTGTTTCCTGATGCTGCTTCCAGTGAATTCCCTGTTGCTTCCTGTTCTCTCCTCCTTGGCTGAGTAGTGCTGAACTTTCCTCAGATCTTTGTCCCTTCCTCTTGAAACAGGGCCTTTGGATTGAAACAGTCCAGGCTTCTCTTAAAGGAACAGCTGCCAAATAACTGCTGCCTGAGTATCAGTTGATAAAGAAACTGTTGCTTTATCTCTACCCTCTAAATAATTTTCATGGATGGCTGAGGCAGCAGACAAACTGGTGTATTTTGAATGTCAGTGACTGGGCTGCAGATGTTGCTGCTCATGTATCAGTGGCAGAACTTTTGAGTTACTACAAAAGTGCTTAATTGCCTGAGGACGTAAAGAATGGTTATTACTTTTTAGTTAGTAGGAAAAGAAGTTCAAGAAATGTCTTGTCTCAACAGACTTTGTGAAAGAACATAACAGTCAATCTTGTTATGACAGGCCGATGATGACCGTTTGAGATTAGAGACCATCCTCAAATACTCTTTACCATACGGTTTTTTTCATGCTTTAATGCTAGTAATTTTGAGAGCTGCCAGATAGCTTCTTGAAAGCCTCACCCTCTTTTTGCTCCTCCCTCCACATGATTGAGCTGGTGGTATCTGATACAGCCATCTGTAAGAGCAATATGAATAACAGGCATTTTATGTTGTATGTGTAGCATAGCTTCATATCCTCATGTGTGGCTGCCCTGAACTTCTCCGTGGACTGACAAGTGCATCTACTAAGAGATTGGCTCTGTAGTGCTAAAATTATTGCAGAGCAGGTTTTGAGGGAAGATTTCGCTGGATCATGAAAACGTGAGATGTGTGCCCAACATGAAAATGCCAATATGGAAATCAACATATGTTTTGGGAGAAGAATAAAGTAGGTCATTTCCATATCACTAAGGAGACAGGTTCCCTTTGAAGTATTTCTGTGGAGGATATTACATATGACTAGACATAGACATGTTACTGCATATTAGATCAGTCCAGTTTAACCTAAGCTTTCAACATTTGCTTGGTACATAGTTTTCAATCAGTGAGAAATTATATTACACTTGTAATGGTTTATATTACTTTTCCTTTCTCTTTTGTTCTAACAGCTATCAGCACATTATATTATACATTTATTTTATAATGACACACTTTAAACATATAACAGTCATATTTTTGGTATTTTGGTATTTTGGCTTTTGGTATTTTCTGACTGATTTTTATAGCTCTTTTGATATTTTATGAAACCTTCAGTTAATAGGTATTTATATGCTTGTGAATTGAGTAGTTATGAACTTTCTTAGCAGCGTTTCAGCAACTTTAAGCAATATTAAACACAAGTCCATAAAGCTAATGTGGTAGCAGAGGAAAATAAAACTTGTTGCCTTCTTCTAGGTAAGATATGTGATATGGAATATTACATGTTTTTTTCTTCTAGTATTGTAAGTTACAAGCTTAAAAGACTAAAAAATTTAAATAAGTTTTTTAAATTAAATGTTGATCAGTATAAGAGGGAAAGAAAATAATAAAAGAGAATTATTATTCTCCTTATTATGTTTCTTTTCCTTGAAGCATTAAGGCCATAAAATTAGTTTTGTTCTGGTGATGCTGAATCTATTTACTGATATACTACCTGAAAAATTATGAATCACACTTATGAAGCACAGAATATTTTGAGCTGGAAAGGATCCCCATGGATCACTGAGACCAACTCTTAATAAGAGTCAGTGATCTGTTTTTTTGAGGGCTGAAGAAGGCCAGCATTCTTTTTTGCACAATAATTATTTTTACAGCACTTTATGTGTTTCGTTATTGAAAATGAAGCTTAGTAAGCACAGTAAAACTTCTTCTAGTATATACTCAAGACTTAAATACGCTATTTTTCCTTTACATGTAAATATTGTAGTGTTATGGGCTGGAATAGGATAAGAATGTGAAACTAGCAAAGTCCCATCTAATGCTGGGGACGAAATTCACTCAGGTGCATACTGCAGGATTCTTTCAATTGGCTAGGTCTCAATGCTATGTTAGGAAGGAATTAGATGTGTGCTGTATTTTGCATGTCCTGGTTTTGTTCTAAAGGAAGTCAGAATGCAGCATCAGAAAAAAGTTGTGATTTGTTCTGGTAACTTCCCTACCAGGAGGGATCACAGGATGAGTGCAGAAGGACAAACCAGAGCTGTTCTTTCTGTGTCCTCTGGACTCTGCCAGAGAGACAAGATTTGTTTCACAGAGCTGAATTGTAAGTTAGTTACATGTTGCTAATATTAAGTTATTCCATTGGTTTACTGTAGTATGGTTAAACAGATAAGGAGAAACTTTACTTCATAATTTTTAGATTGATGGTTACTTACAATACCAAGCTGGTTGACTATTTAAATCTGTGCTAGGCATTGCAGGATGTTAAATCTAATTCTTAATACTCTATTCAGAAAAAAACTTGCTTTGGTAAAGAAAGGTAAGTGCAATTTACCTTTACTGAATAAAAACCAAATGTACAATAGGTTCTTTAAGCATCTGGGGTCTTCTCTGAAACACTGGCCTTTTCTGTTGTTCCAACTTAATGAAGATAGATTTTTTTCCCCTCCTAACTGATGCATATGACTAATCCAAATATGATTTCAGTGTAAAAGTTCTTAGTCTAGAAGTCTTCTTCCTTAGCGAAACTAACTCCTACAAGCTTATAAATACTAGATCTTTGTGTTATGTGTAACAAACTGCGGTTGTCCTATCTTTTCAACTGTGTGACTACCTCACTTCTTAATATTCTCTGTACTGCTGGGAGTCACAACATGCACAAATAACAAACAGAGTTGAAAGGCAGTGGAGCTCCAGGAGATAGAGGCAGCACTGGCTTCATGGCGGTTCCTCCACTTGTGTGCAGTAGGTGCCTAGTGGGCAAAGAGTGTTTGTGAGTCTCAGGGTAAGCGGGTGATGAGAACTCCAGCAGCCCCTGCCAGCCCCTCCTTCCCACAGCCAGGGGTTTGGATTACCCAGCAGCCCTGCCACCAGAATAACCGTGCTGCTGGTCACCTGACACAGCTGTGACACAGGAGCTGCGTTTGACATGGTCCCGAGCAATGTGCAGCTCATGACCCGCAGGCTGGCTACGCTGACTTAGGCATTAGATCCTTATAAAATCTGTGTTTCATAGTTTTGATCCAATTGCTGATGGTCATATGAGCTGTACTGCATGTTTTCCAGTAGGACATCAATATCTAGTACTGAATTGCATGACTGATCTAACACATAGTCTATACAACGTTTGTTTTAATTTTTTGTTTTCTTTTTTCTTTTTATTCAGGCAGGGGATTTGGCTTCTGTGCAATTAGCTGGAGCTCCAAACAGATGGGAGGTCTTGTCTGCAGCTCCTACCACTATAAAGGATGAAGCTGGTAATATAGTACAGATTCCAGGTGCTGCCACAGTAACTTCAAGTGGGCAGTATGTCCTTCCTATTCAGAGTTTGCAAAATCAACAAATCTTTTCTGTTGCACCAGGATCAGATTCGTCGAATGGTACAGTGTCTAATGTACAATACCAAGTAATACCCCAGATCCAGACAGCGGATGGTCAGCAAGTTCAGCTTGGCTTTGCAGCCTCTTCTGATAATAGCAGTATAAATCAAGAAACTGGTCAAATTCAGATCATTCCTGGCTCGAATCAAACCATCATTGCCTCTGGAACATCTTCAGCTAATATTCAGAATATCTTATCTGGTCAGTCTGGTCAAGTCCAGGTTCAGGGAGTTGCAATTGGTGGTTCGTCTTACCCTGGCCAAGCACAAGTGGTTGCTAACGTCCCTCTTGGACTGCCAGGAAATATTACTTTTGTACCCATTAATAGTGTTGATCTAGATTCTCTGGGACTTGGCAGTGGTTCTCAAACCATGACAGCAGGCATTAATGCAGATGGGCACTTGATAAATACCGGACAGGCCATGGATAGTTCAGATACTTCTGAGAGGACTGGTGAGCAAGTTTCTCCTGAAATTACAGAAACTGCCACTGATAATGACTTATTTGTGCCAACGTCATCTTCATCGCAATTGCCCGTTACCATAGACAGTTCAAGTATATTGGAACAAAATGCAAATGACTTGACCACAACTAGTGGTCAAGTTCATGGTTCTGATCTTCAGGGAAATTACATCCAGACATCAGTCTCTGATGACACGCAGGCTCAGAATATTCAGGTCTCCACAGCACAGCCAATTGTACAACACATACAGCTACAAGAGTCGCAGCAGCCAACCAGTCAAGCCCAGATTGTACAAGGTATTGCGCAACAGACAATCCACGGTGTTCAAGCAAGTCAAAGTATATCTCAACAGGCTCTTCAAAATCTTCAACTGCAGCTGAATCCTGGAACTTTCTTAATTCAGGCACAAACAGTGACCCCTTCTGGGCAGATAACCTGGCAGACATTTCAAGTGCAAGGAGTTCAGAACTTGCAGAACTTGCAAATTCAGAATGCACCCGGTCAACAAATAACTCTGACCCCTGTGCAGACTCTCACTCTTGGTCAAGTTGCAGCAGGTGGTGCGTTGACATCAACTCCAGTTAGTCTAAGCACTGCTCAATTGCCAAATCTACAGACAGTTACAGTAAACTCTATAGATTCTGCTGGTATTCAGCTGCATCAAGGAGAAAATGCTGGCAGTCCTGCAGGTATTTATTTTACTCTTTTTGCAAAAGATTGGTTTTTATTACTGCATGTTGTTGGTTTAAATGGCGATAATCAGAACATCATTGTCTTGCTATGGAAGCCTACAAATACAGTGGGTTCAACGTGGTGGTGATAGATTTTCTTTGAAACTGCTGTTCAGTTAGAAACTGTAACTGTAGAACACAGTCCTACCTCACTCCTTCTAGTATGAGCTCATGTACTCCCAAGTAGTTCTATTAGTTAACAGCACTTCAGTATTTGTTCTTAAAGGTCTTACCCTGGAGAAGATCTGTATACTAAATTGAAAAGGGGGAAATCAGGCTATCAGCTGCCACTCTTCTAAGGCATCAGTATCATTAACATACCCATTCTTCCTAGTCCTGAATGGATGATGTTTCTATGGAAAATCCCAATATTTCTGTTTATACAATTTTTTTTCCTCTTAAAATTTTCAGACCCTCTGAGGTGCTGTTATTCATCTGATCTTTTGTTAAATTAATTTCCTACTGATTTACTATCAGTGTTACTATGATGTAGGAAACTCATGTAAGCATCAGTGAAACAAGCATGCATATATGAAAATGGAGGCTGTGCTTAAGAATATGTGTGACTTTTCAGTACTGCTTACTTGCATTATGTTTTATAGTGCAATCATTAACTACGAGTATCACAGTGTTTTATTTTGGTGGAGAAGAAATACTGTTTTCTTAAAATAGGTGTTTCTTAATGTGAGAAAAAATAAACATGACTGTTTATTTTTGATAAATTTAATAAAGTGCATTCCAAATTTTGGGGCATAACTAGCTAAACAAAAAAGAATAAGAGATAATTGTGGTTCAGGAGGTTTTGCTATACCAGAAGCCATTTAAACACATTTTTGAGTTGTGCCCAGGCTAGTTAGGAGGGGCAGAGTGAGCAGAAGAGGTCATTTGGGAGGGAACTGTTGCACAAAGTAGCTTGGAAATCACTGTTTTACTATAATCATGTGATCCAGCCCTCTGGTTCATCAAGATACTGAAGCATAAATACTTAAGCAAAGCATGCATGGTTTGTATTGTATGTCTATTTTAGCTTGTGAGAAGAATGCAATGTTAAGTGAAACATGCCTAGAAGATCTGCTGAGTTTTGTTTCAAAAGGCTACTGATTATAATACCTGTATAGTTACTGATACTGCCATATCCTATGTCAAGAAGCTTGCTTTCCTATTTGAAATCTAAAATTTGAATTGAAAATACTGTGCTGGGATGTTTTTTAGGTAATTTTGGTTTGGAATTGACTTCTGTATTATGAACTTACCATCAAGTTAAATTATTCAGAACTAGATAAGCCTACTCTTCATTGGCTTCTAGACAACAGCACCAAAGGGATATGCTCTGTTCACAGCATTTGCTCTTCTGTCTGATCTTGATTCTTGAATTTTCTGTTTACAGTGACCACAGGAAGTCTTCGTTTGTTTCCATCACACATTGTTAACTCTGAGGATATAGACATAACAAAAAGCATATATTCTGCATGTTAATACTAATCTGAGCTAAACTCAGATGTCAGAATCTAAGTCTCAGAAAAAGAGCCCTTTACTAATTATTTTTAGCTCTCTGGCTAATACAAGGAGGATTATTTCTGAGATTTATACTTGGTATAGGATCATGTAGCTAATGATATTGCTTGTGGAGTATGTAGCAGAAACTTGAGAAGAAGAACAGAAAGGAAAAGGGGAAAGAAAGCAAAAAACACCCCAAACCAGCTAGGCACATGAGAAAAAAGTTGGGTCTGATCTGTGGTGTGTATCATTTTATCTTTTGATCATTCTCAAGAGCGTTTCAGTGGTGGTTTATAACAAAATGCAAGAGTTTCATCAAGCATTCTTTAACTGTATTCTTCTATAAGGAATTTCACATAGGAAGGCAAGAGACTAAATGGGATATATGAAATGTGATTAAATAGGCAGAAATACTTTATGGATAGCAGAAACTCTCGCCTGAAGTGCATAGCTATAAACACCTGGTTATATTAAAGATAAGATGGAGATTTATAGTAACATTTTTCCTACTTGTCTAGGAATAATAAATGGATTGGAAGATATTAAAACTGCCATTCCCTAAAGTTGGGGAGAATGTAATATGTCCTTTCTCTATGTTGGAAGAAACTCACTTTTCTGCAGTAATGATTAGTGTGACATTGCTTCTGACAGAATTAAACTGAATAATCTTGATTGACTTTCAGTGTCTTTTCCATATGCATCTGGTATTTTGTCTGAGAAAATCTTTTTCAGGGGCGTTCCTCCCCTTCTTATGTATAACCCCTCTCAACCTTTCTTCAGTTTGTAGCAGTTAGAAGCAGATTATGAAATCATAGGGGGCTTTTTTTCAGTCAAAAGTATATTGTTGTTTTGCAAATAAGGAAAAACAGTTTAATTTTAAACCAAAAGAAGAAGGTAAGTGGAAGAGACAGCAGAACAAGAGAAGTTAAAGGGTGTGAAGCTACTTGATTCCTATTTTTGCCAACTACCAATGAGCTTTGAAGCAAAATGAGAAGGGTCTCCCTGTATTTTCTCCCCCAAGCTGGATGATGCACTCCTTTCATACCAAGTAGAGTCAGGCTGTATTTTCTGTTTTCATTTAAGAAAATTTGTCTACCCAAGGCAGAAATAAAAAGAACATACTCCTTGTTTTGTGTCAGAGATGGCTAGTAATTATCTGAAGTCCAAATAATGTACGTTGTTCTGTTAGCAGTGTAGCTGTGAAAGCAGTTAGGTTTCAGATTTTCATTGTTACAGCCCATTGTGTGAGAGGTGTTCTTCCAAGGCTCACTCCCCAGGTAGGCAGCAGAGGACATCTTTACTGTACTTGTGTGGGAAGGGAAAAAATGTCTTTACCTAGGTCCTACATTTTGTTTACATAATGGAAAGCCATTGAAACCCTAATGCAAAACGAATAGCTTTGTCCAGTAAATGTACAGTTTTCTTTGAAAGATGTCCAGTAATTATGTTTGTGCCAACATGTCCATTCTACGAGGCATACGTATGCATAGACCCACATTGCAGTGAATTTGTTCTGCAGAGTTTTGGCCGAGCTTGTTTTTCTTAGGATGTTGATTAGAGCTCATATTCCTCATTGTGCTTAGTGTTGTGGTGACCAGGGGAAGGGCATTGGTTAGTCACAGCTGGGGCTCTTCAGCATTGCTTTTCTAGCAAAAAGCTGTATCAAATAGTATCTATATATTAAGCACTGCAGGGAGATACCTTTCTCACCTGTGTTTTGGCTTCAGTCTTCTAGTCTTGAGAGGAAAGTAAACCAGAGAAAGCTCACTAGAAGTGTACTTCTTTTGTTGGCAGTTTGTAATAAAATACTGTGTTGTGTATAACAAACAGAGCCATTACATGCACAGTTCACATTACTCTTTAGTGACTTGCCTGGTCAAGAAAGGTGGAGATTTTATTAGCATGTTTTATATAGATTTCCTCTTCAAACATTTTGTAGAATGTCGTGTTTGTTTTGGAAAACTATCAGGAACTGAAATGTACCATCTTGGCCTTCATGTTACTGATCCTGTAAGTTTTGTCAGCTTGGAAGAATTTTTAAGTTATTGGATTTCCCCCCTGCCCCCAAGCCATTGTCCAGCCGAAGGAAAATTAATTAATTTGATTAATTTGTTAATCAAATTCTAATTGTAATAGTGTCTCAGCTAATTTATTAATGTACTGAATCAGTTTGGGATTGGTTATTTCCTGGAAAAAGAAATGGCAATTTTACCAGGTCTTGTATAGGTTGCATAACTTGTTATAGGATTCTGGGTAATTTTTTTTATATACTTCTTTTGACCATTGCAGTACACCTGAAGACACTAGCAAATGACCTGAAAGAAAGTGACATTGGCTTGAGAATGGACTTTACTGCTTATCAACTCAGACACACTCACCTGGAAAATCCATTTATTTTAATAGGAAAAAACCCTTCCCTACAAACAGTTTTCCAGGTTGGTCTACAGCTGGAATCAAGTCAAAGGGATTCCTTTCAAGAGTTGACTGAAGTGTCACTCCAAAACTGAGGTCTTCATTTCTACATCTTTCTTCCCAGCTCCTCTTCTGCAGTGTACACGGTTACTTGAGGACTCATCTGCCTGCTGCCATTGACCTTAGAGTCAGGCCTGTTGCTAGCTTAGACAGTTGATAGTGAGGGGGAGTGGTTGGCTGTTTGTGGTGGCAGCTTCATTCCATTCCTGCCGGAATCTGACGTCTTTGGCATGCCAGAGTAATTTAGCTACTCTAAATTTGACCAAAAAACTGGCTGACGATTTTCAGGGTAAATAGTTGCCCAAGTGACAATTTCTTTCATCTGCTGGTATCTTGTGAGGCTTTGGTCTAATATCTGTTTCCTAAAACAGTCTAAATGCTGAAACAAACAAAATTAAAAATGAAGTATTCACAGTTTTACTTGCTGGGATGGTTGTTTCAATGTTTTAGTGCTTCAGATGAAGTAGTGCAGAGTGCTACTTTTTTTCCAGCATCTAGAACTTTTAAAACAGTTTTGCCTGGTTTTCAGTGTTTCACAGCTTACTTTTTTTCTTTTTAAGTTTCAGTTTTTAACCTTATTAATTTTAATTTCAATTATGCAGTTTTTCCTTCTAAGGCATTCTTTATAACCAGACTTTGAGACAAGGGCATGGTATCATTTTGAAATAGAATCTGATTTAAAAAAGACAAAAGTCTTATGAAATGTATGAAGTAAACTGAAGCAATGATGTTAAATAAATATTTTCATCTGACAACGTCTGTGTCTGGCTTTCCAATTTTCATTTGAGGCATTTAGTTTTCATGTTATAAAATCAAAACAGTTGAAACAATTCTCCCCACTGTTTTCTTAATATGAAAATTAAATTGGAAACGGATGAATTTAGGTTAGTGTGGGAATTAGAGCTATTTATGTACCAATCTTGTGTAAATAGTTTGCTGTCAGCATGCTTAAATTGCATTCCTTATTTTAGCATCATTTTCAAAGGAAATTAATAAATTGTGGAAGAATTAGATGATCATGCTTGTATGTGTTTCACAGTTGTGCTTATGCACATAGTAAATTATCTCACTTAAAGTTTGCAGAACTTCAGTTAGTCTGGTTAATTTTTTAGTGCAATATCTATTGTGGAATAGAATCATATTTTTTCTTCAAATTCTTGAAAATACTGAATTGTTGCATCCTTCCTCTGCCTTAGTACTTCATGAGCTTTTCTCCTCTTTGTTCCAAAACTGCTCATTAATGAATTTTCTTCACGGCTGGTGGTGGTGAGGTAAAAGTTTTTTGCATGTATGTTACTCCTAAGCAAATACATGTTGTGTATGCCAAGTGTCTGGGGATGCAGTATAGATTCTCAGAGCTAAGGAGGTTAGCTTGAGTTACCTTAGTCTCAGATATCCTCAGGATGTTCACAAAAGAATATATTACCCAGTTTCAGGTACGCATTCCTTTTGCATTTTTCAAATACTCTTTTTACAAGATACTCCTGACACAAAATGAAAGCTCTCATACACCTGTGGGGATGTATGGCAAGTATCCATGGAGTGAAAGAGGGAAGGGATTTTATTTCCAGTACTGCTACAGCTTAAGAAGAAGGCTGGAAACTTGTCTTCTGTGTTTTTTCAGTCTCAGCACTTTAGGGCCATTGTTTCAGGTTCTGTGCAGTTTTCTTGCCTTTTGAACCTCCTGGCAGGATCACATACTTTGTTCTGATCTCTGAGATCAGAACTAAACTTGTCAGTGCACCTGGCTTATAGGAAGTGTCTGAAGTTTCTACCAAGGACAATGACAGTCTTTTTACAATGCTAGGAATACTCACCAGGACCCTAGTTGTGATTGCCCTCTTGAAGATCAGGCTGGGTTGTAGGTGGGTTGTCTTTTACTGCTTGTAGAAGACTTGTATTTTTTCAAAAGGCAGTAATTTCAAGAGCAAAAGGTGATAAAAATACCCATTGTCGATGACATAGTCAGAATTATCATAGAGAAATGATAGTTGTCAACCTGCATCTAAAATTCATGCCAGTATTTAATTCATGTATTCCAAGTATGTTTTGTACTTCATTTAATCAAAGTGTTTTCCTGTATCCTAGTAAGACACTTGCTGTGCAGAACTCTCAAGTATATTATATCAGCAGCGGTGTCATCATTGATTTAAATAAAAAAAATTAGTTTTTAATCTAATTGTTCATATAATTGCATTTTGAGTGCACTAATTCTGTCCCTACTTCTTTGAGTCTTTGTTTACTCTCTTTCAGTATTATCACAGTATTAGCTTTTTTCTAACCCACTGGAGCATTCACATGGCCAAAGGCTCACAGCATTATAACTGCAGAGAGCTCTTCAGCCTTCTCTTAAAAAGTGTCAAATGAAAATTATCCTAATCTGTTGATTTATTAAGTGTTTGCTTCCGTAGCTGTTTTTACATGTTCCTGACTTACTGTCAGTGGGAAGCTTTTCATTGTCATCTAGTAGTAGGACAATTATTTGGCTTTTACCTAAATACAGGACAGAAACACTTACTGAACAGTTCTGTCTTCTTAAATTACTGCTGACAATTCTGTTGTTTGACCCTAGTAGCAGTCTGATATTCTTCTATGTAGAAACACTTAGTCCTGCTGGTCAGAGAATTCTCTGTGTCCTTTTGCTTTCCTTACATATTTCTGGAGTTAGTGGCTTCTTCAGTGTTAAGCATGATCAACTCATCTTCTCCCTATTTAGTTAGACCTTCTTAGATTTTCAGTTGCGAGAAGAACAGAAAAAGTAAGTGCACAGTGCAGCAGGCATTACTGTCTATAAGAATCCAGAGTCTTGAATCTATAGGTGTCTCAAGTGAGTACAGTTACGGTAGGGCAAGTCACTGTTCCTTGATGCATAGTGTGTTCCTTGTGGTAGCACTGGCTAAAGAACTTTAATGATTTAAATACTTAAATATTTGCTTTGCAGTAAAGTATAGGATCACTTGAAGATGCACATGTGGCATTTCTTGCAAGGAAACAAATCTCTTGCTGTATTTTTAATCATTTTGCTGGTACTGCTTGAGTACTGTAAGGTCCTGCTCTTAGACTTGTACACAACAGTTGTTTTTCCTCAGAAACTTAAAATCTGATTTAGAGCTATTGAATCTAGATGACAGTCTTTGTTCTGAGATTCACCAGTATTTCAAGATGATGCTTTGCAGTGTTCCTCGTGTTGCTTTGTAATTTGTTGTGTAATAAAAATGTCTAAATTCACACTTAAGATCTGGGGGCAAATCGGAATAAAAATCATTGTTTCTGTTGAGTTTACTGTCTGAAAGTCTTGAACAGCTGGTCAGCTAGTAGAGGGAGTTTAATTTAGATAGTTCAGTTTAGATGGGAAAGAATAAGAACAGTGTCTTAAGACATTTAAATGTCCTTATTAAAAGCTTCCTCACATCCA
Organism: Urocynchramus pylzowi; assembly: GCA_013397555.1. Classification (NCBI taxonomy): domain Eukaryota; kingdom Metazoa; phylum Chordata; class Aves; order Passeriformes; family Fringillidae; genus Urocynchramus; species Urocynchramus pylzowi. The sequence goes on along the minus strand of VZRH01006782.1, from coordinate 225,304 downwards.
GAGATAAAGGCAAGATGAGTCAGGATTCCAAGGTAATGTGGGTTGAACTGCAGAGAAAACAGGCACAGGAGAAGATGGAAAGGAAGTGAGAATTAGCATCTCTTTTTTTGGGAAAGGTAGGAAGGGAAGCCCCTATTTGGAAAAATAAACAATCAGAAGCAATTGAAATGGCAGTCAAATTGTGATTTTGTGAAGAAATCAGTGGGAGGTATGTGCAGTGCTGCTGAGGATCTGTTTTCAGTTCAAAGACCATATTTCTGCTTCTCAGATCAGGAACTTGTAAAGCTTGGCTGAGTGAAAGGGAGAGTGGCTTTCAGCATCTAGGAAAAGCAGCTGAACTAGAAGCTTGCATTTTGCAGACTGTTATAATGTAATACTGAGTGTGCCTTTGTGACATTCTGCAAAGGCAGATATATTTAAACATCTGCATCCTCTTCCCTTCTCAGTTTACCTCTGTTTCTGTGGCTCTTGGGCAAACTAAAAACTTTTTCCATACATGAAGAAACATAGATGAAATAACGTGTTCCTAAGTCCTAGTTGAAACAGACCAAGACATAATTTGAAGATTAATTGATGCATTCGTCTGATACCTGGAGAAGTAGGTAAATGACCTGGGTGTATCAGTGGGCAACAGTATTTCTCTCCACACTAGATTATAGTTGACACGTACTCAAGAATTGTTTACACTGCATTTCCATCTGCATTGTTCCATCCCGTCAATTTAGTTACTCTTCTCTGAAACACTTTAAACAAATCTCTTGCTTATTGGTTTTATTTGCCAAGCACACTCAATCTTGTTCCATATTGTAGCCAGCTCTGAGCTTTCTATGACTATGAAATACTACCTTTGGATCAAAATTATTCACCAAGATCCCAATTTCCATCTTGGAAAAGCCCAACCTAAACCAAATCTAGCACACTGGACAGGAAGCAGAGCTTGAACACAATATATGTTTTTCAGAATCTGTTGGCAGTTTGAAACAATATCTTTGTCTAAAATTCCCCTTCATACTTACCTAGAACTAAGTCTTGAATTTAAAAGTAAGGGCATATAGAAATTTGAAAGCATGGAAATAAAAGAGTAATGAAGAAAATGTAACCTTTATTTAGCCTTTGTTTAATTGCAGAAGACGAAAGTTGCCTCAAATTTGCTAGAGTTTGCATCAGTCATGACTTTAGGGATTATAGAAATTCTTTGGGCCTCTTTTTTTGCAGAGTTTATGTAAATTCTCTCAGTTGAGGCTGAATTAGAATGGAGCACATCTGGAAGAACACTGGAGAGAAACGCAGTCTCTGGTATCTACGTGAATTTTCATAATCTCAAATTCCGTTGCATTGGAGAACACTTAATCTGTAGCTCTTCTCCATGGTTTGCCCTTTCAACAGCTTCATGAGTGGCCCCCCTCCTCCTCCCAAAAAATACTGGTGGAATTTTAACCTTATCTCTTGAAATTATGTGAAAATCTACTTGGAGGGCAACAGACTTATTGGTGCTGAGGACCTCATCTAAGACAATCACATTCATTGTGGGTTTTGATGCAGTTCACTCTCTGCTGTATTGCTGTACTATTCCTGGAGAGGCTATATAAACACTTTATCTATTGATATTTCTTCTAATTGTGTTTTGCTTAAAGTATAGTCTACATAGATAAGTATTAAAAAGTCCTGTCTATAAATTGCCAGTTTATGTTGTACTTTTCTGTGTGCCAGGAGTAGAAGATAGTTATTCATCAGAAGGACTAACAGCTACACTTTCTGCCTTACCAAGATAACCAGAAGACATAGCACAAAACTAAAAACACAGTACTACTTTGTCTTCATTTCAGTTTTGCATTTTTTGGACTAATGCTATAAACTATTGTATATCTATGCAAATTGTTGCCTTCTCCTGTTAGGTATGTTTTGTCTGTCCTGCTTTTTTTTTTTTTTTTGGTCCCAGTAAGTTTCCCAATTATGCATCCATCATTATAGAACCATTATAAGTCTCTGTGCTGCTGCAGTAATGGTGGTGATTGGGAGAAACTGGGAATAGAGAAATGAAATTTCCACTAATGAAAACGTGGAACTCATGACGAAAGTTTGTTAAGTGGAGCAGACATTGCATAGAAGGTAGAAAGTCATGGATACTGGCATGCAGTAATAGACTTTTTGGACATGCTTCTACTCTTATGTATATCTCTATGATTAGAGTGTGACTTTGGCTGGTCAGTGTAATAGGAGAAATCATATGGAACAGGCAAACTGTGCTGTTGGGGATGACTGGGCTGAGACTCTATTGGCATCAAACAAATTTTTGTGTAGCAATATCCTTTGTCTCTAAGCAGGTGAATGCTGGAGATGATTTCAAATGTTGACCAGGTAACTATTACTCTTTACATATTTTATTATTGGTTTCTTTCCTGATCTCTACTGGGACAGGATGCTCTTCATCATATGACCCAGCACAGTTTTTCTTATGTTTTATCAGGCAATATGCAGCTTTGTCTTCATTACAAAGATATGATGGCTGATGCACTGACTCCCAGAAAGAACTTAAGAGTGGTCACAATGCTCAGTTAAGCTTTCAGTGTTGAAGGATAAAAGTCTACATGATAATTGAGTTTGTTTTGCTGGAAAAGCAGTCTCTAGTATGTGTCCAGAAAGATAGACAGATGTTAGTTTGAAGCTTCAATAAAATAAAACAAACAAACAAACAACCCCCCCTAAATTATGTTTGCTTGCTTACTAGTTTGTGCTAGTGGCTAATCATTTTCACAGAAAAAAATGCAAAGTAAACTACTCTGCTGAACCAAAGAAAGGGCTGGCGTTCAGCTTTCTAAAAGGACACATACAAACTGTCTTTTTTTGGAATCCAGGCTTGGAGTCCACTGGGAATTTTAGAATAGTGTTTGAGGGGAAGATGTTCCTAATAAAATGTAAATTTGTTAAAACAGCTGTTGTTATGACACTGTAATTAATTCCTGGATTAGATTGAATGAATGCTCTGTAGGGAGAGGGTACACATACTTGCAAATGTCCATCCTATAAGGAATAATTAGGAGGCCTTTTTGCATACAGAAAACTGCTGAGACCTACTTTGACTACTGGTATATCAAAACATTGATGTGGCTTATTTGTTGCTTATCTCTGTCTAATACTGAGTAACATTCTTCCCTAAATGTTTTCTATGTATTGTGCAGAAGACACAAATTTAAGTTGAAATGGGGAATGGAACAAAACCATTAATTTATTTGTTTTCCTTAGGTATATCTCAGTCTTTCTCAGATGAAAATCTTTTATTAGATTGATTTCTCACATTACTTTATATTTCTCTGTGCATACTAAACTCTTCTGAAGACCATTGAGGAAGGCTGTTGCTACTACATGTGACACTAATTCAGAAATGCTGTGGAAACAGAAATGGCTACTCAGGATCATTTGAAACATGTGTTTACATTTTCTTCAACCTCTGTCCAAGCTCTCATTCCTCAGTTTTTCCCAAGTTTCAAGCAAGCAATATTCTCCTGGTGACAGCATTCCTCACTAAGAACAGTTCAAACTTAAACTATAATGCTTTGTTATAGCTTATCTTCAACTTTGAAATGTAGAGTAAGATAAACTTCCAAATACAGGTTACAAGGGCACAGAAGCAATATCAGAATGCACTTAAGGATGTTGACTTTTGACTGGCGTAATGCTCTCAAGAATACAAAGATTTGATATTATGGTTTCCTTTCAGTCTGTTTAATGGGCTACTTATGAATCTGTGTTTGTTCTTTTTCCCAGATATTAGGATTAAAGAAGAGGATCCTGATCCAGAAGAGTGGCAGCTCAGTGGTGATTCTACACTGAATACTAATGATCTAACACATTTGAGAGTACAGGTCGTAGATGAGGAAGGGGACCAACCACATCAGGAGGGAAAAAGACTGCGACGAGTAGCATGTACATGTCCCAACTGCAAAGAAGGTGGTGGAAGGTATGTAAAGTTCAGTGTCATATCACACATATAATGATGAAAAATGAATAATGGGCAAGAAAAAAATGAGCTTTTGTCAACAGCAGTTGTCTGCAGTGAGAGGAAATTACAGGCTTATGTGAAGGAGTTTATGCAATAAAGGACTACCGCTTCCATTTCGGGGTTTGCAGATGAAAAAGCAGATTATTCCATCCTTTCTGAGTTACTCCTTTGAGATTAGTTGAAAAAATGTGGAGTTAGATGTCACCTAGTACAAGTGAGGGGGATAGAACATTGCCCTAAAAATATGAAAATGAAATATTTTGGAATATGCACATCTGTGATTGGCTTCCTATCATATGTCAAGAACTTGATTAAATCCTGCGTTCCTGCATTTCCTCCGTGATTGAGCAGTTTTCCACAGTTTAATTGCTTTAGAGTGTTACAAAAATACAGTTTTCCTAGTTTTCTTATTCACTGGTTTCCTAGGAAAGACAAGGTTTGTATAATAATTCTAAATAACAAATTTTGAACTGTTTTCAGTCAAAATTAGTGAGACTTGACTAACGAAGAGGTAGTAAGTTCCAATTCATTAAACTTCAGTGTTGCATTGGAACCTATGCTTTATTATTGTGCATCTCATTAAAATATTACTATTTTTTTTGTTCTGAAGATTTTATTCTACTTCCAAACACTTAATTTTAAATGCCTTGATTATGGATATGAAAGGGGAAAGGTAATAAGCTTTTACAAGTGAAAATATTTAGTTGTGTTTGTGCTTGAGAGAGTTGTGCAGGGGCTTCTTTCCAATGTGCTAAAATTTGTCCATTTTGATAACAGTTTCTTCACTAAAATGGAGATCTTTATTTGGGAACTATAGTGTGCATCACTAAAATGTCTTTAAAGAACCTGTCAGTGTCCAGTGGCACTAAGAGTTCTAATAGCACTGGCTGAGTTATTTCTCTTGTCAAGTCTCTTGTCAGTTCTTGCTGCATATTCTAGATACCTGCCTTGCAAGCACAGGGAGGGAATATCTCAGGCAGCCATGCCAAGTAAGTATTAAGTGTGTTTAAGAGAAAAAGACTCTGATACATTTACATCACCAGCAAAGCTGGTGATAATATCTGCCAGTTATGCAGCATCTTTGTCCATCAGATTCCTCTTGTTAAATTTCTATGTGTAGTTCACTGCAACATGGCACAGACATTTCTAAGTTATTGAACTCTGGCTCTGCCATGAAAATCTGCCCAAAGTACACCCTGGGTTGAGATTTGTTTCATTTCAGGAGAAAACTCTGAAAATGTGATTTGCACTACGTGTGCTCTTAGGAAACAGAGATTCCAGGTGTTTAATCTTCCTCATGCTCTATTCCAAGCTTCAGTGGTTTGATTGAGAAATCTGTACTGTAAAATCCTCTTCCTTCTAAGTGGAGTTGCTATGAAATTTTAAAGTTTCAGCCTGAGAGAGAATCTTTTTGAGAGATGGTTTGGGAAGTCTGGAGAAGGGTGTAGTCTGACTGAAAACTCAGATATGCGATTGTGGGGAAAGAGTTAAGAGCTACGACAGAGTTAAGATAGATGAGAATCTGAAATCCCCTGTAAAGGAAGGCTTGGACACATCAAACATACAAAATAACTAGGAAAAGTAGGACAAGAAGTCAGGATGTGAGAAGAATTAGAACTGGAAGAAAAACAGGATAATGAAAGAGACAATGGTGGGGAAACAGAAAACAGTGAAAGTGCTTACAGTTGCTAGAGCAACTTTCCCAACCAGAATGCAGAATTCCTTTAGAGTTTAGGGGAAAGGAATAAGCCCACTTGAAAGAATATTTGAGTGTTAATATTCCATAGCTGCTAGAGTTACCTGTTTATCCCTAGTGCTGGAATTCTGAGTTTTGATTAGTCTTTCAACTCTGCTGATGATTTGCAGAGTTTCAGATGGTAAGACATTTGCTTTTGTAAATTCTTTCAGATAGCATTCATAATTCTTAAAATCATGTTAAATTTGCAAAATTTAAAATTGGGCAAATGCTTAGTTAAGATATCCTGGGCAATTTTAACTTAATTCCTTGTGCATATACATTATCACTTGGTTTCTAATTACTTGACTGCATACTATTTTTTCATATGGCATCAGTGCCATTTGGTGGATGGGATGGCTGATACTCGGGGAATAAATCAGGGCTGTGTAATGATTGTCACCTGCTTCACTTACTGCAGCAACTGGGAGGTGTTTAGGGAATGAGAGAGGACTGCAGCAACAGGGCTCTGAAATTTTGGAGGTGTAGATCTATATACCCCACCTTTTCCACTGCAGAAGTAATGAGTTCATTCCTGTGAAGAACTTAATTGAGCAGACTATGAACATCTAGAGTACTCTGAGAAAATATGCTTCTACTACATTAACCTTGACACCTCAGACTGGTGGGTGTTTGACAATTTTGGCCTTAATCTCTTTCTACCTCTTAGTTGGAGGTACAAAGTGATCGTACTAGTTGAGGTTCACCATACCAAAATGTTAAGATGATAAAGCCATTAATGTTTTGTGAACTACTTAGAGACTGTGAGTGAGTGTTGTCAGTACCTATGATGAGGAAAAAAAGCCCTGGAGAAATGAATAATTTTGTATTTAACGCAGTACAGAAATAACAGGTAACTACTAAAACAAGAGAAGTACTTTAAATTGGTGTGAAAAAACTGAATGTTTCACTCAATTAATACTACTGCTCCTGTGCTCTGAATGGAGAAGGAAAGGAAAATGAAAATGGCTTCATCTATGCAGACTTCATCATAATTTCATCTATCATATAGTGTTGGTTTTGGTATTTCTTGCTGAATTTTCTGTTTTCTGGATTCAGAGGCAAGTTGAGAAGTTCTGTCTGGTTTTTGTTGTTGGCTTTTGGAATTGAACTTTTGTACCAGTTTTGTGTAGTGGGAAGCCACTATTATCTTTGCCTTACTTGGTGGGAGGGAAAGTAGGAAAGGAAGAAGATGATGTATTAGATTTGTAATTAACACCTTTTAGCCCCAAGCTTATATAATAAATGGGGAATAAGCAAGTGGGCAGAGAGACACACATGCCTCAAAGGATGACTGTTTCCAAACAGAATGTATTAGGCTTCTAGTTAAGGTGTCTGAAGTTTAGTAGAAAGCTTAGTCTCCTCCCAGTTACACTTAGAGATTTTACCCTCCTAACAATTACATCTGGAATTACATTGAGTTATAACTACTACTGTCTGATATATACAGGAGCTATGCTTCTAAGTACCACTGCAGGTATGCAACTCTAAAAACCATGTTCTTGGAATAATTAATAAGTGTGTGTTTTACCCTTGAAGTACTTAATGTTATTGCTGGAAATACTGCTGAATATAAAGTCCAGTTTCTCAGTGGATGAAGGTGTTTCCTGCTGAAATTCTGGCAGTCTGCCTGGTTATTGAAAAATGTCATGTCCAATCTTCATAAAGCTAAAATGTACTATGGAAATACTTTAATATTAATAGTTTTTTAGACTCCACTCATGGAGTAGGCTGGAGTCAGATACATCTATTCAGTGATGATGGCTATTGGCCAGTGCAGCAAGAAAGACCTCTTAGCATCATGTGTTAGGGCATAGTGCCAGACTGTCACAGCTGCAAAGTGTCCAGATAGAATTTGGCTTGTATCCTGTTACTTTAGAGCACACATGAAGCAAACATGCAGGTGCTCATATGAAGTGGTATAGAATAAATACACTTAGTTGCTAATTCACAGTAGTCTTGTGAATTTCATTCTGTGGTTCCTTAACTTCCCCCTCACTTGGAACTTGGGAGTCTGCTAAGGAATTCTGTCAGCAGTTAGGTGAGGTGCTTACAATTGCGTGTTCTATACCACCTATGTACAGTAATGACCATGAGTTGAACCTTGGTTTCCTTCAGTCTAGACTTAAGGTGCAATGAAGCCATTTCAAATGATTGACATAGGAATATTAACATTATTCTGAGGGAATTTTGATGTGATTTCATCCAATTTGTGTACTATATTATGCCAAGTTACAAAATATTTGTACTAATTACTGTGGAAGGGAAGACACTTGAGTTAATTTGGAGAAGATGTGAGGATGAAGTCCTTAGATGATTCTCCTGCTGCAACAGGATCAAAAGCCTTCTGGACTTTGCTTCTGCTTCTATTGAATTTGTTCTGAAATCAAAACTTGTATTTGTCATGGCAAATAATTAGTAGGTACAGGTGATGTTTTTTATCTTCTGAGACAAAATGACTAACGAAGCACTATGAGTATTGCTCTATGTTGAGAATTCGTAGAAACATTTTCTAGGACTTAATGGGATTTTATCTCCTTGCTTTTCTGGACTGTATGTAATGTTTTAGGTACATAGATGATTAAGCTGGAATCCCCTTTAGACACTGTGAGGTTTTAGAGTGAGTTCATTTTTGTGCATGTTCAGAAATGCTTGCAGCAACTGCTAGCTCCTTGAAGCGTGTATGCACTTAGCCTGAACCTTTGTCAGATGTAAACCAGAAGCTAAAGCATCCAGTTTAAAGAAAAACATTGCCATAGGGAGGCAGCTGAAAATTGTATAATCAGTCATGGAGGATGGAGCACCCAAGATTGAGATTTCAGAATCCACTTAAGGTGTTCTAAGTCAACATTGCTGATGAATAAGGTGGCCTGATGCCTGGCTGCATTTTCCAATCTCCTCCCTTGTATGAGCATTTACCATTCATATAGCGGTGTTGTCAGCCAGATCTATTCCCTCAAGTGTCCCTTTCAGCAGTAGCAAACACTTAAATTGGCTAAAATCAATCATGATGCCCTGCACGGCCAGACTGATCTCTTTCTCTGGGTCTTCTCTTATCTATCTCTTGTGATTTGATTAAAAAAAACAATAGGCTGTTGTATCAGGTGCTTCCTGTGATCACCTGCCATTTCAGTGAGACAGCATCTTAAAATAAGCATCAAGCTTAGTCTGGATTATATGATCTGTGAATTCTGTGTTCATTGTGATGGATTTCTTTTTATTAACTGAAAAAACCCCAAGGAATTCATTTAAATGTGTCAGCAAGATCAGCTTCCACCTCTTTTAGTGAAAGCATTCAGGTTAGTATGCTTGTCTTCAAACCCCAAACTGATTCTCAGGTTTCCCCAAGATGCCAAAAGTCCCATCTGTTCTCTACCCAGTTGCCAAAATCTCCAGTGTCCGTTTTGGCTCTTGCTGTAATTTGTGTTTTTCTTTGCCAAAACTATCTTTGATATGGTTAAAAGCCTGAAACTCTAAAAAATGTAAAATATGGGCACTTCAGCATCAAAGTAGTACAAACTGCTGTAATAACTATTTCCAGCTTCATACACATGTATGCTTCTTAAAGATTATGCTTCTATCACATACATTTCACACACAGCTGAATTTATAGTTTTCTGTGGAGTGGGGATAGCATTATAGAATTTATTTCCAGTTCCTTATGGAGTGTTCTGGAATCCAGTTGTATTTGAAACAAGAACATGAAGTTGCTTAGGTTGGTTTGCAGATCTATTATGGTATGTGTAGCACCATGTATTTAGGTATTTAGGAGGAATGTATTAGGATGAATAATTTCTCTCTCTCTCTCTCTTTTTTTAAACAGAGGCTCTAACTTGGGAAAAAAGAAGCAACACATTTGTCACATACCAGGATGTGGCAAAGTATATGGGAAGACTTCACATTTGAGAGCTCACCTCCGCTGGCATTCTGGAGAGCGTCCATTTGTTTGTAATTGGATGTTCTGTGGCAAAAGGTTCACTCGCAGCGATGAGCTCCAGCGACACCGAAGAACGCACACAGGTTTCCAGTCTTTGATTCTGGTGTATTTAACTAAAGGGATGCTGTGGTCTGAGCTTGGATAGATAACTTTTAAGAGGAGAACAGATCTTTGAATTGGATTGATTTTAAAGAGTGTGATTTTTCTAAAATGAGCTAAATCTTATTTATACACTTTAGAATCTTTGGTAGGTCTGAGGAGATAAAACACACACCTCTTGATTCAGAGCTGACTTTTAAGCTAATGTTTAATGTAGCTTAATCAAAATACTTTAATTCAGGCTCAGCAATGCATTTCATTTGTTTGAACCAGATTATAACTCTTTTTCTATCTTAAAACTTCAATAAGAAAAAAAGAGGACTAGGTGACCTGGGGATTAGATATCATTCCTAAAATCAAAGAAGAGCATGTGATGGTGCATCATTCTGCATCTTTTAGTTTCATGGTTAGACCACAGATTAGGAACTTCAGGTTCACATTTCTCCTTCTATCTAATACAAAGAGTTTAAAATCTGTTGTCTGTTTTATCTGTTTTCTTCCAAACGAAATTAATATTTGCATTCAACAGGATGTTTACCTTTTAAAATCATAGTATTTGAAAAACCTGTAGATAAATAATTTTTGTGTTTATCAGCATTTACATTGCTTAGAAAAATGTCTTTGGATGTCTGTGAAAAATATTCCATGTTGTTCTTAATGGTGTGCTTTTGTGTAGACATTTGGGATGCTAAATCCAAGCTGGGATGTTACAGTTTGTCTGGATGGACAGGCTGATGGTTTTTAAAAAAAAGTGAGTTGAATGATCCAGTTCAGAGGGTGTGATTAATAGCTCCTAGTGTACCTGCTTACCAGTAAAAATTAGAGAACTGCAGGGATCTATCCTTTGACCTCTTATAAGATTTTTATCATCGACCTGGAGGAATCAACAGAATTCTTCTGTTAACCTTCTTAGGGTTGTGGATGACCCCAAACTGGGGTGACCAGTCAATGCACTTGATGGCAAGGCTGCTAATCAGAGGGATGGAGGCTGAAGGAATCAGTTAACAGGAATCCTAGGAAATTCAGCAAGATAGTCACAAAGTACTGCGCCTGGGTTAGAATTAACACTTAAAGTAACACAGGCTAAGCATGGAGAGGTTGGAAACAGCTCTTCTGAAAAGTACCTGGGAGTCCTGATAGAGTGGAACATGGTCAAAGACCAGCAGCAGCAATGCCCAGAGCTGTTTCAATAGAAGCAAGGACTCTGATCACAGGGATTATTCCCTTCTTCTGGTTAGACTGCATCTAGAATATGGCATCTAGTTTTCAGCACCCAATATAAGGACATTGATGACAGGATTGAGTTCACTAATGAGTGACCAAGATGATCAGGAAGCTGGAACATTTGCCTTACTGTAGGAAAGACTGTAGGATTCGGATGCACAAAGAGAACAGTAATGGCAGGGGGGAGCTTAGTAGGAATTCTCTAGTTACCTGAAAATGCCATCCTTAAGAAGGCAGTTACTTTCCCTGATGATGGTGTATTGGTTGAAGGATAATAGACAGCAGATGTATTTTGAAATAAGAAGGATTCAGAACAGCTATAAGTAAAAGCTTTGTAATTGTGGAATAGCCAGGCACTGGAAGAGGATGCCCATTGAGTTCCTGCAGTCTCCATCCTTAAAGGATTTCAAGAAAATTGGATAAATTCCTCAGCAACCAGATCCGATCTCACAGATCGGTGACTGCTTAGAAAGAGATCAGAACACAGACACTCAGAGGTCCTTTCAAACCTGAATTACCCTATGGTGTTGTGTGTCAGTCTCAAGTGTGATTCTGCTCTAGGTCATACAGTTTTCTCTGTCCATCATTTGGTAGGTTTTGTTCTCCTCCTAGAAGTTATTTATTGGTAATAATTGCAGTGAAACTTAGCAGCCTGAGGATATGAGATGGCTATATTCTCTAGCATGCCTGAAAGATCTCCCCAAACTTGGTGACACACAGAAAATTAAATCAGTTCTTATATAAATTGTATGGGATTTGTATGGGTGTCAAGAAATGTAACACACAAGTTTATCATGTTTGACCGCTTTCTTCCTCAGTATAATTCTTGTTAGAATTTTGACTCTAAAAAGCATTAAATTTAATTTTAAATTTTAGTGTTCCTGAATATTTTTTTTTCCTTTTTTGACAGGTGAGAAGAAATTTGTCTGTCCAGAATGTTCAAAACGCTTTATGAGAAGTGACCATCTTGCCAAACACATTAAAACACATCAGAATAAAAAAGGTATTCACTCTAGCAGTACAGTGCTGGCATCAGTAGAAGCAACATCTGATGATACTTTGATTACTGCAGGAGGAACAACACTTATCCTTGCAAATATTCAACAAGGTTCTGTTTCAGGAATAGGAACTGTTAATACATCTGGCACCAGCAATCAGGATATTCTTACCAACACTGAAATACCTTTACAGCTTGTCACAGTTTCGGGAAACGAGACAATGGAGTAAATATTACACAAGATACCTATTAATTGTGGTTATTTTTATACAGTAGTGAGAAGAATATTGTTCCTAAGTTCTTAGATATCTTTTTATTGATGTGCAAAAATTTTTGGATTGACAGTAACTTGGTTATACATGACACTGAAATGCCTTACTTTGTATGATATTCCATAGTATATTAAAATGGTAAAATTGCATGGGTTTTGTAGGTACTTTTGGAATCTAGAAGAGAAGAAATTTTACCAAGTTATATTAAAAAAAAAAAAAAAAGAATTTAACGATGGAGATGGTAGTCTAACCAAATGCATCAATCCTGTGTGGTTTAGTGTAAAAAAAATGAGAACATGTTGGTATTTATCTATTGTAAGATAAAAGAAGTTGATGGGTGAAAAGAAATCACATTATGATAAAAGAAATTTTGTAATTTTCTTGATGACTGGAATTTTTATTATGCATAACTGACAAATCAAGTTTCCAAGCAAATGTTACATAGTGTAGGCTTTACTTAGCTCATCAACTTGTCATTTTGAAGCTAATTATTTTAATTAGGTTAACTATGTACAATATTTTAAGCATTACTCTTGTAAGATTTTGCAAACTACATTTTAACATGGAACTCTAGGGATAGTCACCTTTTAAATCCTATTGAAAAGCCATGTTTAAGATTTAATTTGCCAAAATGATGTCTTGTTAATATTCTTTCAATAACCAAGGTGGGCAATATAACCAATGTTTAAAAAGCTTAAAATGTTAAGAAAAATAAATATGTATAGGTTGAAGCATTTGGGTGGTAAGGCAGATGTTATAGTGAAGTATATCCCTTCTTTTGAACATTGGAGGACCAAAAATAAGGTGTATTGCGTCTCAGCAGTGATTTTTATCAAATCTTTTTCCAAAAAAAACATCTGTATGCCAGGGCCTTAAAAGCCATCATGTAAATTACCAGTAAGATATAACATATGCAAATACAAAAGAAAAATCACTTCCATATTGACAGTGCTCCCAAACATATGGATATAGTCATAGTGAACTAGGGGGGTTATGAGGTTTTTATTTGTTTGTTGTTTAGTTTTTGGTTAGTCAATCTGCATTTAAATATCAGCCATCTTTCCTTTTTTGCTTCTTCCCTTAAAAATTGTATGTATCCAGTACATTTAACTGATAAACATATATGTTTTTTATTATGCTGAATTTTCTTTTTATTTTTTAATTACTGTTTATATTTTCAATTATAGAAAATGTACAAAATGAAGTTATATAGCCAGTCTGTAAGTGCTATACCATTTTCAAAAAATGTACAACAATAATTACTGCAGTTCACCTATTTACAAACATTTGGAAATCTGTTCATTTGTTATTCTTAAAACCACCTCAAATTTAAAGGCTACCTTATTGTACGTTTAAAGTGTATTATAACAGTGTGGTAGTTAATAAAACACTATTTTTTTTTTCTTTTGACTTGAGTTTACTGTGCTTCTTGTTAACTAACAAGGTGTAATTTCATAATATGTCTTGATAGCCTGAGATGTTTTATTATTTTGCAGTAGATGGTGGGAAGCAGAAAGGTGTTTTCTTTCCCTATGGACACAGAGATGGTAATTTTCCACCTCCTCGCTCACAAACCCCATCTGTATGTGCATGGACACGAATGTGCTGTGTTGTTGTAGTGGGGATGTTTTGCTCTCATGTTGAGCAGGGCATGAAGAATATGTAGGCCCCATCCTATAGGCCGCATTTAAGTCCTCTCACACATGCACCATACATGGAGTATTAATAAGGAGCTAAGTGAGAACTATGAGATTAAAGAAAGTAATGGTTGTATATAATGCTCTAATGAAAGTGAAAAGCTTTTATTTGTGAAGTCTAAAATTTTGGAGTATCAAATGATAGAGGACAGACCAGCATAATTTGGGATAAACCAGACAAAGTTCAGCCTAGGAAAATGAGAACTGGAAGTCACGTAGGAAAGATTTTCTGAATTTGCAGTTAGGTGGAAAAAAAATTAATGCAAATCATTTAGAGATTCAGAGCAACAGGAATGGACAGGTATAGAGAAAAGAGAGTTAATTCCGCATCAGTTTAATTGTCTCTTTAATAAAATGAAAGGAAATTGGTTGGTGTGAGAGCAGCAGCTTGAGGGAAGACAGTTCTGCTTAGACTTGCAGTGTTCCATGGATGTTGTCAATAGATTAACATGCTCTGAATCTGCTTCCTTTAGGCAGGTGAATGGGCTTGGTTTTCAAAAGCTGTTGTAGTGTACACAGCATATTAGTATGTTTCTAATACTTAGGTTCTGTTTCTCATCTCTTAGCCATCAGTAGCTGTATTAGTGCATTATTTTAAGTGGGAGGGAAGAGGGCTATTTCCTTATTCAAACTGCTTTTCACAAGTTTTATGGAATGACACTTTCAGTGGTGTTCATCTGTGGATGAAGCTGTTTTGGTGTCAAGGGCTTTGATGTCTCATTGCTGAAGATGAGATTGCTTTATTTCTCAGAGCTTTTATGCTCACTACATCAAGTGGTTACTTTAATTAGTGTTTCGGTAGCACATTTTATAAAAAGATGTGTTGTTGTTAAGCTTCAGAAGGTAGATGTTTTGGAAGAAACTAACTCTGGAGTTAGTTTTCTCATGGAAAGCCTGCAGCCAAAGGGCCTAATGGCTCACAGCCATAGTGTTTGTGTTGTGGGATAGTATTTTCTGAAAGCTCCCTGCTCATCTCCAGGGCAAAGATTCACGAGCCCAAGATCTTCGGTGTATCTAGGAGTTTTGCTACCTCGTGGTCTCTTTTCTGGTCCTCTAGGCATTCATGTGATTCTAAGACAAAAGTGTGCATTTCGTAGAATGCTGTCCAGTTCTTCATGGGTTCCTGACAATGATTGCTTGATGTACTCCTTGCTGGTACAATCTGTATCATTTTGCATACTTATTTTCATGTCAAGCTTCTCACTTGTATGGTTTCTTGGTAAGGTAGCCTTTAGATCCTTGGTTGGTTTTTGTCTCTTACAGTCTTCTGTACTCACTAATTAAGAAGACCTTAAAACTGGGTCTGCAAGAGAGCATGAGGTTGAGAGCATCCTGTGTTACCAATTTCAGTGGTTCAACTTTCAGTAAGTACAAGGCCTGTACATACACTTGCTATAATCTCAGTATTGTGTTCATTCCTGAATGAACTAATGGTTTGATCCTTGCAAGTTGCAAACTAACACCGATTCTTGCAGAAAACAAGAGTTTTTAATCATTGTTAATTACCAGGTCAAGGAGCAATATGACTAAGGACAGTATCATCATCACTGAAAGACTTGTGAGGAGCCAGATTTCTGGTCTGATTATGCAGATTTTCCTTTGGCAAGGGGCTCTGCAGAGCACTTTTTTGGGGTTGTCTGATAAAGAAATATCAGGCCTTAGTTTTAGGCATTTTGAGCAGCTGGAATCAGTAAGATAAGCCTTGCCAATGGCTTCAGGAAAGCTCTGATATGTTCTCTCACAAGTTGTTGTGGGTGTTGGGGAAGGAAGGAATGGAGCTAATAGTCACCTGTCAAGAGTGGTTCTTGGCTTCTTTAAGTGAAGAACTAATGAGCAGCCGTCTGTCTTTCCTCCAGATTTTTACCACTACCATTAACATCAGATGTGTAGAGCATGTATTGTAAAAAAGGGCAGAAGATGACACGGCTGACTTAACTAGACAGGAATAATAGCCATTTTCTATTGGAAGCACTAGTGGTTGGCATCACGTTGTTCTGTGCTCTAGTTTCTAAAAGATTGTATCAAAAGGAAGCATTTTTTACAAGCTATTTTACATATAATTCCTTCTTTCATCTTGGAACTAAGGAAAAAGAAAGCCATTTGTGACTCAAAACAGAATCTCTGTAATTCCAGAGCTCACTTTGGCATCTTGACACTACAAGCCTCTATTTGGACAAGTTGGTACCCTTCCCAAGCCTTATTATTGCAGAGTTGGCAGAAGAATGCTATGAAAATTACCTGTAAGGAAATAACCTTCCTTCCCCAGCTATGCATTCTGTTCTGTCAGAAGACTCTGTTACACAGATTTTGAGCTCAACATGAGATGGACACCACCAGGAAAAGGTTCCAAACCAACCAACAAATAGTTGCTTGAGCACCACTTTTCTTACGGCCTCCAAAAGTTCAAATCTTGACCGTGCTCTTGGCGTGCCTACAGCTAAAACCAAAATTTACTTCTGTATATATCTCACAACGTAGCTGCATTTTCCACAAAATTTGTTGAAGAAAAATATCTTTATAAGGATTATAGGATGACAGATCACCATAGCAAATAATTTTCAAACAGCAAAAATTTGTTGATAAGTGGTATCACATAATCCAACACACCTTTCTCTGTAAAGGTCTTTCAGGTAAGAGTCTTGTGGCCCCTGACAAGAAAAGAACCATCAGAGAGATGGTTGAGTTTGGTGCCAGGCATGGACAAAATATCACTGAAATTTTACATTGTCTAAAGGAGTCCCTGACTTTCGCATATACTGGGTAACCCACCTACCCACATTCTTAAGTTCTATGTTTCTATGGAACCTACTCCTCTATGTAAAGTATTCACAGAATTTTATTTATCATTTATGAACAAACACCACAAATGGCTACTTCATCACAGTTGCTTCCTAACTGGATGTTTTTCTTCCATCAGGACATGTTATGATTTGACAGACAAACACCAGAGAATGTAACATGTTATCTGAAGAAAAGATGTCAGACTTGCAGGGAAAATCAATGAGATTCTGTTCATGTGATTACCCTGTGGTGGAGACATCATGATGATGTTAGGTGGGACTGCTTAAGTTGATTCTTGATTTCTGTTCTCTGTCTAGGCCATTGCATGAATCATTATCAGTACATCAAGACAGTAGTAGAATACAAGAAGATCTTATTGCTTCTGCTATTGTGTTTTTGGAGACTTTAATTCTGTCAGCCATTCTTCACTCTAGAAGAAGGTACTAGACTCTGATTCTAGTACAACAAATGGTACTGCTGGAAGGTTTAGTGGTGAAAATGGTGGCTCCTGAAAGGGTAGTAGCTGTGTCTTATATTGTTAGCTTGGCTGCAACCTGCACTGGGACCTTCTACTTCTCTGAGCTTCTGCTATTTCTGATTGTACTCTTTGCCTGTTTTCAGAGGTGTTGCACGCAAACTAACCTGGCACAGCTGTATCCCTTAGTATGTAAACATTGGCTCCCTGTTGGGACCTCAGCTATAGCCTTGCATAAATAAACAAGTGTGGCTGAAACAGACATAGGGCTGTAGGGCAGCACTCTGCCATACTTTTCAAGAGTAGCATGGGGGAGCAGCATAAGAAGACCTGAGGTACATGACCTGGTAAAAAGCAGCTTGCACCAGGCACCAAACAAGCAGGTAAGAAAAGAGTGCTCTTGTGGGCTGGTAGGAAGACTTGTGAACATGAGGGCAAAGTGACAATGGTGGGAAAGAGGTAGGAACAGATGGGTTGGATAAGTGACTTGGAGTAGGGTTGCAGAACACTGTAGAGACACACAATAGAAAGAGTTAATATAGTTTATGGATCCTAATCCCTGGTGTTCCAGTGAAACCTTCTGGAGTATGGGTTCCAGACAAGTGTGACTGTACCTATTTGGGGAGGCTGTTGATGAGTCAGACAAGATGCAATAAAGCAAGGAAAGGGGACTCAAAAAATCAATTGAGAGCTGCATAAAGCTTTTTGTCATTCACGATGCTTTCATAGCAGTCCTTACTGCCTTTTGGTTCTTTACTGACCTGTGCACTTCTCTATCTTGTAATTTTCCTGCTAGGTCCATAATCCCAGCAGAAGCCCATGCGAGACTCATACTAGCCCATGCTAAACTCATGTTAACATCTCATGCTAGACTGAGATTTGCCATAATATGCACTATTTCTGGAGGACTAATGAACTTGTACCTGGAAATGTGCACTACTAAAGACAATTTATGATGGAGAAAACCAGATATGCATTGAAGCTTGAACTGTGCTGCTTGAGCCACATTTTGACTGAATCCTTTCACTTGGGGTACAAGGATATTGTGTCTGTTTTAGGAACTACGTCCGGAGAACGGATTGGTCCTGTGGCAGCATCAGGCTTGCTTGTGTCTTCACTTCTGCGGCTCTTTTGCATGTTGGTTTTATTTATTGTCTGAGGAAAAGGCCATTTCTCAGCTGCCCAGCCCCATGGGCCTTGTTTCCCTGCTGGGGTGAGGGCCCCCTTCCCTGGTGTTCCAGTGAAACCTTTGGTGGCGGCGCGGGGCCCACAGGCCCCACAGCCCCGCAGGGCTCCGCAGCTGCTGCAGGCCTGTGCACACGGACACGCACATGGAGCACAGCTTGAGTAACATCATGGCTTTGGGGACCATCCCAAGGGCTGCCCAGGTCCTGCTGAGGAGGAGAAGGACAAGCAGGTAGCAGGCATGGGCATGGCTGCAACTGTGTGGCATCAGCGGCCTTTGCTTTCAGTGATGTTTGGTCAGCGTGCTGCCATGCCAGTGAGACGTGAGGCAGCGTCGTAGGCAGTCACAGGTGTCACAGCCTCGTGTTCCTGACTTACATCCAGAGCTCTGTTTGGGGTTATTTGTGCCAAAACTGCCATCTGAGGTAATGGGATTTAATAATAATTTTTCCATGTATATTTGTAGCTGTTTTTACTACATGTAATGTGTCCTAAACGCATAATTATTTAATAGCTTCCAAAGGAGCTATTCAAGTTTTTTTTTTTTTTTCTGTAAATAACACAGCTTTTAAAACTATATGAATTCTAAATGTAATTTTGGGTCTTTTCTTACATTTTCTTAAAAAAATAGAATTACCTCTCCAGTCAGTATTTACCTGAAGAATTAAAATACTTCCATTTTCAGTTGTGCTAATTAGCTTTTTATGTGACCAATTTTGTATTTGCCCATCAGAGATTTGGAGTGAGGGGTGTTTTCCAGCTTCCCAGAAAGTCTTAACAATCTTCAGAGGAAGAAGTAGCTACAAAAAAATATTTCAAATGCAGGAGGATTGAAGGATGTGGCAAATTTTACAGTTTTCCTGTTCAGTACATGTACAATACTGAACGCTATTGGGTGGGAATAATCATGGTCAACTCAAACTTCAGGAGCAGAGTAAGGGAGGTGAGCTGTCACCTTCCAGTGTTAATCCCTTCACTGCCTTCGTTTTCAGCGTCCCTTAATACTTGTCTCTTCTGCAGCTCTCCAAATTTCTTAGAAGCCTTTTTGTTCCTCCTGCCTCTTCAAGCAAGAGCAAGAGATGTTTCCTGTCTGTTTCTGCAAGGCAGAGAGTTTTGGGTAGAAACGGTCAAAACTTTGTTCTGTCCTGCTTATGAGTGAGATAGTGGATGAAAAAACAAACTGAGGACTCTGTTCTTGAATGCTGAATGTGTAAAAAGGGGGCAGAATTAAAACTGGCCTGATGTCACTTCAAGGGATCTTTACATCTGGGAATGTTAAGGTAAAAAAAGCTATTTGTGAATTTCTCTTGTCCAGTCACTGCATAGGTTTCAAAAGTTATTCAAGACTGCATTATCCCATCTGTATAATTTCATGCAATAAAGCCTATACAAGTAGAGAAAAGTCTCACTTCTATGAAAATATATAATTAAGTTTACAAATTCGTAAATAATTTATTACTTACACACAAGTAATATCCTTTCATTTTGGTAAGTTTTATGACAAAAGTCATAAAGAGTTTGCCACATTAAAGCTTGGTTCAGCGTTACACCACAAAAAGTGAGTCAGGTGAAAAACTTTTATTATTTTAAGCAAGGACTCTAAATTTTCTCTCAATGTTCATGATTTTTCTCATACTTTAGAAACAGACTAGTTTTAAAATTGATCACCTGACATTGTAAGAAGATTGTAGATTTCAGAACTAGAGCACTTAAGCAGTTGTGAAGGATTACAACAATTCTTTAAAAAAATTAATAGTTATCTAAGTTATTAAAAAATTAACAGCAACCCTCCCCCCCCACTTGGCATGTCAAATATAAACAATTTGCAATCTGAATGTTTAAAGACTGGTGTGTGCATGCAAAATGTGATTTGTTTTTCAAGTGCAGTGTTCAGTACCTATTAGTGATCCCTGTAATTTAAACTGACATTTCTCTTTGAGTGTATTTTAACCTGTGCTTAATCTGAGGAACGTTTGAAGTAGCATAACTGGAAAATGCCACAGAGGCCAAAAGTTCTCTACTCTTTTCTCATTTAGTTTCTGTTTGACAACACACTTTTTGATATGTCCATTTAGTGTGTGCAGATGACTTGTGCATAGCAGGCAAATGAAATATGAATTTACAGTCCCAAGACTTCATAATGTATTTGAGGATTGTGAAGTAATGTGGGGCTTTGTTGTTTATCATTGCTTGTTAACTTAGATCCTTATTTATTGAAGCATGGAAGTTTTGTATGTGCTGAGGAAGAAAAAGGGGAAGGTCCAAGACAAGCTACAAATACCTGAGCTAGGAGCACAAACTTTCCTGATTCTCTTTAGCCAGGTAAGCATAAATACTTGCATGAAACTGTTAAACTTTTTAGTTCTATTCTCTCTCATTCTTTTCATTTCAATGACTACAGAAGGCATGCTAATGGCAGTCTTAAACGTTTATATGGTTACTTCCTTTGATCTCAAGGATTGTGGTGGAATCTTATCCCTCTGGATGTTTAGGAGATGCAGAATTTAATTCAAGGTATTTATTAATTTGAGACAGCTGCTTTAATG
Organism: Urocynchramus pylzowi; assembly: GCA_013397555.1. Classification (NCBI taxonomy): domain Eukaryota; kingdom Metazoa; phylum Chordata; class Aves; order Passeriformes; family Fringillidae; genus Urocynchramus; species Urocynchramus pylzowi. The sequence continues at coordinate 204,356 of VZRH01006782.1, read as the reverse complement.
GAAGCATCTGCCACATTTGGATGAGAAGCACACTATTTCTGACAGTCATCTCTCTGTTTTAACATTTTATTTCTCTATCTCTTTCCTATTATTTATTTCCCCTAACTTTTATGTCTCTAGAGTCCTGTCTTTTCTCTCTCCCTGTTGTAGAAAGTATAAACAGGATATTGTTTTAGCCTTTCTGAGCAATTTTTAGTTCTTACACATAAAAAACTTTGTACAGTGCATTATTGACTTTTGCTAGATTCTTTTTGATAAAATTTGTGCTGTTACCATCCAGAACTTCACCAAATTCTGGAGCAGTTGTCCTTGCATTTTAAAAGACTTTTGAACATCAGAATATGACATGAACATGTGACCATATTTGAGGATGTCATGGTTCAAAATTTGGGGTTTGCTCTACTGAAAAATCAAGTGTCATCTGTGAAAAATCAGAACCTATCTCTGGCCAAGCTTGGCTCTCTGAGTATTCAGCTGTATAAAATGGCCATTAATTTGAAAGTTGTGCTCACCTATGAAAAAAGAGATGGCTTTGACTGCTACAAACTTTATGGCAGGAAATCTGTTAAATAAATAAAGCTGCATAGAGGAGCAGAGGAATACTGGCTACAAAGGCAGCCCAAAAACTGTGAGCTACCAGCTTAGAGATCTGCTAATTACTGTGGCAGAATGGGACATTTTCTGAAACTATAAAAGCACAATTAAAGGTACAGCAAGCAAATAATAGATTCAGTGCTCTTTATGGAAATAGAATATTGCTGAAATGGAGGCTTCTATATCCACACAGAAGAGACTGAAAAATCAGGAAAATACAGAAGGATACCAAAACTTTCAGTTCAGTTTGAAGGAACTTGTACAAGAATCCTAGGCTTCTCTGATAGAAAGAAGGAAAAAATGTTTCAAGAATGTCATGTGGTTATTAAGAAAGAAAAAGAAAGTACTTTTGTTTATAATTTTGAATTTCTTATATAATAGGGCCTTTTGGTTTTCTATCTTTTTCATCCTGTCTCTATCTTAGATTCAATTATGTTCTGACTTCCTTATACTCAGTTTGGCCTTGCTGGAAAGATGTTAAATGGCATGGTCAGCCCACACATCTATTAGAGAGATTCACTTAGACTAGAATAGAGGCAAATAAAAAAAAAAATCTTCTGACTAAACCTTTTTTTAGGACATAATGTAATGGACTTGAAATAAAAGGTGGGGCTTCCTAAAAAATGGTGTTTCTTCCAAGACCACTGATGGAAGGGAAATGCTTACATTACAAGAGAAAGAATGTAGCAGCTTTGGCAGCAAAAATGGAGAGAAGAAGCTGGTAGAAACAAATTGCTAGATGAAATAAAAAATATTTGGCAAAGAAGTAGAGGAACACAGATTCTGAAAGAGCCCTCAAACAGCTTACTATCCTTAGAGGCCAATTAAACCTGAATCAGTCAGGAAAGACAGAAAGAGCCCTCCGCAAGCTTAATGAAAATTTATATCAGGCAAAATAAAGCCCTGAGATTATTGTCATATAAGGTGTAGAATGCTAAGAGAAACAAGCTAGCTTGGCTATTAATGATACCAGAGTGATATTTACATTTAAAACAAAATATATTTGTAAGGTCTTTAAAGGTTTTCTTTGTCCATCTGTATGCTAACAAAAAATCAGTTCCAGCTGACAAAATATTTTATGTAATGAAGCAAATATGCCCCCAGGTTACAGCTGCCCAAATCACCATTTGAAGCTATCTGAGTAAGAAAAAGAATTACAAAATATCTTCAGAAAATTGCTAGCTAGCCTAGAGATTGTGTCTTTTAAATACTTCTAAATACCTTTTTTAGCAACTTGTAAAGGACTTTTGCTTTTGGTAGTCGATACATTGCTTAGCAAGAGCTGGCTAAAGCATCTCTGTTAAATGTCATTGTTGTACATTATAGTAGAAGGATATAATCACTGATAAAGACACAGGTTAGAGTAGGTCACCAGTTACTCAAAAAAATAGGTAAAGTTATATCTCTTGCCCTGTGTCCCCATATCTTGGATCTCCAGGAGTCATTTAAAGGTGTGGCAATTGAAGGCTATTTTACTGGCATACCACTTTATAAAAAAAGAAGCTTAAGTAGGAAACTTGTGTTTTCATTTTCCCTATAAGTCTCCCTAAAGTGTCAAATACAAAAATAAATTGGAGAGATTTGTAACTCAGAGTTAAGATCAATGCTTCTCAAATTTCCACTCTTCAGACATATAATTTTAGCATCTTCAAATGAAGCATATACCAAACCTCTTGTGACTGCCATCTTAGCTGTCTTGAAAGTCAGTTGTGTTCTGGGTTGATAAACACTACCAGCTCTCTTCTTTCATAGAGTACTCCTATCATAGTGAAAAGTTTCAGATGGACTCTGAATTTAGAAAAGTTAAGAGGCAAGAACTAAACTCCCCAAATTACAAAAGGTAAAAGGAACCAAGGAGTAATTTATATTCGATCTAGAAATAAACATCCAAATTATATTCCATATCTCATTGTTTAGCTTTCTTAAGGGCAGAGAAAAATCACTGGATATAGGCTCAGTAGAGAATATTAGTCCTCATCCACAGGATTTTTTTTGTTGTTTGCATCGGATTGCCCACATTTGCTTTCAGAATTCAATTGCAAAATTTTGAAACATTTCTGAACCAATTTCTACATGCTTTAGGGTAATCCATTTTATTCTTTTTTCTCTGTATCTATCTGTTGAAGTACTTCCTGTGGGTATACAATGCTTTAATTGTTTTTCATGCTGTACAGTTTCTGATTCCCTTACAAGTAATATTTAATTAAAAATATTTTTAAAAATTGAGAATGTAAATATCTATCACTGTATGCAATTTTAAAAAGTTAGAGTTTGAATGAATTTTGTTGCTTTATTTCTCTGTAGTAAAAACTGTTGTTCCAATCATTTTTACTTTATTGATTGATAAGGACTCTCAACTACATGAAAGTTCATATGTAGGCCCAAGTTCACTTTAGCCTCCTGTTAGGATGTCTGATGATCACCAAAACTTTGTTGTTCCTAATAAATGAGGCAGTTTCTCAAAATGTCTTAAGTCCTTCTAGAGAGGAATCAGCTTTCTCCTTTTGACAGCTGGCTTGCCTTGTGTAAATACCTCCAATAAGGTACACGTCAACACTGTCCCTCATGGATATTTTCACTGCAGCCCCAAGTGCTTCTTTCCATGTGTAAGCATTTGAGAGTACCTTGGTCCTGCAATAAGGTATATCAGTAATGACTTTGTAATATGTCCTGTCACAAAACAGACACAACATGCAGACTGTGAATTGACTCTTCATATCTGAACAGCTGGAGTGCAAGGTGGGTTTAAATGCATGCTACCATGTTACCTCATGTCTGTACAGTCATTGTAGACCTCCTGCTGCTGAGAGGTTTCTTTCAGAAATGTGAGTATTTTACCCCATCATCTCCCAGATTCACGTTTTAGAACCTAAATTATGGCCTTGCATTTGACTTACTGACAGATTCCACTTGAACTGAAACAGTTACAATGGCTGGCCACACACAGTACCTGAGGATGTGAAAATACATTTTGAAAAGCAGCAAAGTAAAGCAACCTTTTTGAATAATTAATGGCAGCAAGAACTTTTTACCCTTCCCCTAATAGGAGGGAACCACAGGTGGAGTTGAAGAACAAGTGCTCATTCTTGATACTGTGTCTGGTTATGGGTATGACAAGAAGACACATATTAAATTCTCATAATACTTTTTTGTTTAGTTTAGTGAAATCAAAATAAGGCTTTCTTTTGTTTTTATAAAGAAACTGTAGGGTTTTTTCCATGAATTTGTTCTCATGATGACCAGTAACACATAGCAAGAGTACTAAGGCTGTATCTGCTTTTTGTACACTTATCAAAGCAGCAATTTTCCTACAGAACTAGTATAAGGGCGTTTATATCCATATATATATGAAAAGTATGGAAAGAGTATATATATAAGACTTGGGTGGCAAGGAATAATTTTGTTCCTGAGATATAAATTTGAAAGGGAAATTCTTAAGGCCTGTTTATCATTTATTTTTATGTTCTCATTAGAATTAAAATACCAAGTGATTGCAAAATATTCAGATCCAGAAGAGATCATTATTTTTATGTTATTCACCCCTCCAGAATTCCCATGCTTGAATTCAAAGAAAGAAGATCCCAATTAGGGGCTTTTTTATTTGTTTATTTTACTCTGCAATCAAACAGTTCACTTTTTCTCTTAGGCCTCATCACAGAGTTACATAAAGACCATGACATGAAATTCCTTTGGAAAAACAAAGATGCAGAGGAAGACAGTGAGTATTTAGTAAAGGGAAGCAAGGGTTAAGGCCTGGGACTGCAGAACAGCTGGAATATGTTCGTTTTACAGGAAGTCAGCCTGGAGAGGGAGTGTGAACTGCCAGCAGGTGGCTGGGAATGGCTGGATAAGGAAGTGGTGGGACTGGAAGAGAGCACTGCCTCTTCCTGAGGTGACTTAGCCAATTTCAGCCTGTTTTTCTTTGTAACAGGGGACTTTTGTCAAAGCCCATTACAGTAAATTCAGCATTTCCTTTAAATATAACCGGTTCTGGAACCAACCCTGCTTGGTTTGACAAGCTCTGCCTCTTAAAGCTTTACCTTGTTCTTTCTCAGATGAGGAAGAAAGAGCTGGTTGGACAGGCTTCAAAGGGTGAGACACTGATGAGTCCCTTGGAGAAACTGCCTCCAAGTCAAGCAGACACTCTTTTGTTAAGAGAAGCTGCCGCAGACAAGTGTGGGAAGAGGGGTCTGCTGGGGTTTCTCTCCCTTCTGCAGCAAGGAAAGTTATGCTGACAGAGACAGCTGCTCTTACTACAGTGATGCTTAGCTGTGGTTTGCAGTACTGGTCTATGTCCTCCAGAAGTCCTAGTCATAAAATGGGCTTTGCTGTGGGTGGCACTGTACAAACACAAGGGGCTGGCCCTGCTCCAAAGACCTTGCAGTGTAGGTGTAACCAGGAAGCAGAAGACCCAATGGAAGTGCAGATCTGGGAGCACAGCACAGCAGTTTTCTCAGCATTTAACTGACACAGTGCNAAAAAACAAAGAAAATTTGAAAGAAGGATTTGAAGATAACATGATCCTGCGCAATTATTTCCGAAAATCTCCTCCTGAGCATGAAGAGCAGTGTAGCTAAGATATATGTGTTACTATTTGACCATCCAACAGGATGACATTTGGCAGAATTAAAAGAAACTAAGATGGTAAGAGGTTGGAGAAGACTTTTATCTGTGTGGATAAAAGTTGAGAAAACCTTAACCTCATGCACTAAGCAGCAAGGCTCTGTAATTATTGTATATAGCTATTAGAGGACCTATAGAGAAGCCTAAGTTGAAGGTATCTGAATTACTTGTTTAAGGAATCAGCAGGACGGCCATATTATGACAGGAGACCTTGTGCAAGGTTAACTTGGAGAGAGAGAAGGGTGAGGATAGTAACAGCTCTGTTTCAGCCAGAATGGCATTCAGCTAGTGATCCAGACAGAGCTGTCAGAGAAAGGTTGTGAACGTATGTACTGAAAGATGCAGGTGTTAGAGAACTGAAGTACTTTGTGTTGATGTGTGTACACTAGAGGGATTTATTTTTAAAGTCAAAAGAGGTAATATCTGGGCTGGGGGAAACACTAACCAAAGGTAGAGTCCCAAAGAAGTTGCAGCGTAGGTGTAAGATTAGAGACTTCCGATGCAGACAGAGGAGCACAAGGAAACAAAACACCTGAAGAAATCTGGCAAACTGGAGGGCATAATCACAGGAATTTATCCATAGAGTCCCTGCAAAGGCAGGGAGATATTAGAAATTAAAGAAAATGTTAAATCCCAGTCAAGAAAAACCACTGCATCATGAAGAGTGTTGCTGACTTTTGAGGTCAGCTCAGATGGTGTACCTCAGAAAAAATTCAGGCAGAAGAGATGGAAGCAAGTTTAGAAAGTACATACCAGCATCATACAAAGGTGAGCATATTGGGGGTTGGTGGTGGTTAGGAAAATGTTCTACAGAGAATATAAGAAGGCTTTTTACAGACAGAATATCTTAACATTTGAAGGAAAAACTGCAGCCAGAAATCCAATTCCCTCATCAATGAAATACTCATCACTAAAGTAGTCTTCTGTGTATCATTACATGGCTATACCCTTGTTGGTAAATTTTGTTGTGCCTTTGTTACTTTTCCAGAGTAGTATGTAAAATGTTCAGATTTTTGCCGAGACTCAGCGCTTATTAATCTTGGTGTTTTGTTAATAATAAATCCACTTTTCCCCAGCTTATATTCTTATAAGTGGACAGAAGCAATTACTTCTGAGAATTTACAGAGATGTTAAATAGAAAATACGGTTGAGAATTGATAGTTGTTTTCATTACAACTAGCCATAATTTTTATTCCAAGATATGTTTAATTGGAACAATAGCACTGTACTCCAATGAACTGTACTAATCCAGTAGAGGCACTGGCTATCTAATATTTTAAGAAAACGTTCAGTACAGATTGCTTTATAAGAGAAAAACCCAGTGACCTGTTACAAAATAATTTTGGTGAATACAAAATGATAAACTGCTTGGCACTTCTTATCAGGCAAACTACTGCTTTAAACTCATGTATGGATAATGAAGTCACAGTCTGCATAGGAGCTTTCATGACAATAAGATAATAAATACTGACATGGATAAATTGTCATGAGTTGAACAAAAAAATCCCTGTCAAATTATCATTTTGATAAGGATGGTGCATTTGATTATAATGAAAACAAATGTACTGGTGGCTCCTTGCAGCAGTAATTTTGCTGTCCAAGATGACAGAGTTAGTTCTGAGAAACTTTTTAATTGTTTTATCCACATAATGGCATACTGATCACTTTCATGTCACTGGGCAAGGAAATAATCTTGACAACAAAAGCTAGATTTCATACCAGAGGTACCACTTTAATATTTAATTCTTTATTTGTGGCAGCACAAATGAAAATAGTTGTATAGCAGGATGACTGGCACAGTGGGATCCACATTGTCCACATCTTCGAGCTGGATAGGAGCAGATACAGAGAGTAGATACATGACGTGTGCTTAACACAGAAATGTTTGCAGGACCCCTAGTAGTGTAGCTGTCTAAAATATTTTCCTTGAACTGCTCAGAGGGTCTGCAAATGATGCCTGGTTTCACTGCAGTTCACCAGGATTGCCCCCGGTATCTCAGCAGGTGTTGCATTCTTCACTGCTACCTATCTCCATGATCACTGTGGATGCAGTTGTAGTAGTTAGAGCTTCATTCCCAAATTATGAACCTTACAGAGGTATTCAAGTGGGGAGTAAAAGTGGCTGAATGATGGTGCCACATCAAAATTTTGTGTGCTCTTTGAAACAGAAGCAGATCTGCTTGAATATTTGTTTAATAGCTTAATTAGATCTGGTTAAATCTTTACTTTGCAGGTTGCACTGGGCATCCCTAAGCTCAGTCCATGGAACGTGAAAGCAGGTCATATCTGTCTTGGGTTTTTGTGGGCAGCACTACATCAAATAAAGAGCTGTGGGTGTGGCCTATTGATTATGCACCTGAACATGATTAAACTAAACAGATTGAACTAAGTATGTCCTTTTTTTTAATCAGAGTTATAAATTTGAAACTTACTGGTGGTCATGCAGTTCATAAAAAATTATAAGAATCAAATTACCTTAGTTCCAAAAACTAATGTTAAAAATCAAGCTAGCCAAGTGTCATGGGTTTTTTTTATAGACTGCGTACTATTTGGAAAACACAGGAATATATTTGGAATACATATTACAGAAAAATTTACTGTTTGATACCTTATTTCACTGAATATTTCAGATAATTTTCTCATAACCACAGATGATTATATTTATTTGTTTGTATATTTATATTTATATTCATTTATATTTCATTTACATTTCATTTATATTCATTTAATTTCAAAAAATATGTTTTGCTTATGCTATACCTTTGTTTGGTTTTAGTAATATCAAAAGATGAAGAGACTGACCAATTTCTTTGTCATTTAGCATGTTACATTGCTACTGAAACTATTCAACACTGAACATTTCACTGATTCCCTTTTCTCTGCCATCTGTCTGATCTGGCCTCTTTCCAAATAATGCTGCTTTCCCAGTGGATATGGTTGTCCTGGTACAAGAGTTTTCAGTCAGGGTAAGGAAAATTCACATTATTTTCAGTTGCTTCTTTGATATTGCCTATAAATATTGAATGGCCACATACATGTACAGTTTGTAGATTCTAAGATGCAGACTGAAAATACCTGTTTGTCATGAACTCTGACTTGTGCTCTATTTTATTGAAAACCTAACACTGTTGAAAATATTTGGTTTTCTGTCTTTATGTTCTGTGTAAGTTTGCCTTACCTGAAGAATGAATGTTTTGAAGTTTGGTTGTCTGGTTAAAAAATGTAAAGTTCCAGATTATACACAGCATTGTAGAAATGTTTATTTAGCATTTTGGAAATAGTTGTCTTATCTTAGAAGTTCAACATGAAGTGTCTTAGGAAAGAGTGTGTTTTAGACGTTGAGCACTTAAGCATGTGCCATTTAATGGGCTGTCAAGCTGGGCACAAAATCACAAATCTCTTCTTGACCAATATCTTAGGAAATCTAGATTTATTTAAATTATATGCTGTGGTCATACATTGCTGTAGGTATTACATCATATCCAAGGACATCAGCAGAGAAATTACATGCCACGGATCTAATACAATGCAATGCATCATTAAAAATGCATATGAGAAAGCATTGTATTTTTACGTGCACAAGTGCATTGACTGTTGAAAAGGCAGAGAGGTCTCATTTCACCTTCTTCCCTTATGCTAGAATCACTTTCATGCTAGTAATTAAATAGTGCATTTTATTGTGAGCAATTGTAATAAAACCTACCAGATACTGACAACTTCTTTTAGGAGGAACATATTACATTATATTTTGAACTATGCAGATCATCTCTGAAAGTGTTAGAATTTCTTGTTGGACAATTAACTCTGGGTATACCAGAACACATTTCACAAGCTTCACTTTTTCTTTAAGAGAGAGAAATGTCTCAGGTTACCTGTAGTCCTGGTTTCAAGAAGGGATTTTCATCCATTCAACTGAGAGAGTGAACCTTTGGCTTTCAGGATCTATCGCTGTGTCAGAGTCACATGCAGCTCTTGACTAGGATCTTGAAACACCTCTCTTCTCAGGCAGCAAGCTGCAGGGTTAGCACTGAGCCCTGTGCTTGCTGGGACAAGGTGTTGGGACTTCAGTCCATGGCTTGAGAATACACACGGAGGGCAGCTGAAAGGTGTCAGCACTATTTAAGTCTCCCCTAGGCCACAACTTGAAGACTTGCATTTCCTTTCTATAAAGGCCCTTTTCCAGCTCCTTGGCAGTACAAACGTTGCATTCCCTTACCCTGTTCTGAACTGCAATTGTGGGAGTAGTGAATGTAAGCATGTCTTTTGACGTGTGCTGATACACTGAAAGAATGACTGGTACCTGGCAAAAGGAGAGTCAGGAGTGGCTGCAATCAAGCCAACCAAGGACAGCAGCTTCATTCCAAAGGCAGATAAAATTTATAAAACTGACATGTTAAAAAGCTTCCTACTGAGTTTCTACTTTGGTAATTCAAAAAGTCTCCCAGGAGAAATAGAAAATATTCATTTTCTGGGTTTCATCTGGCATTTCAGAAAATGTATTTTCTACCTCAGTGTAGGTTTCTATAACAAGAAAACTCTTTCTCATCTTTTGGGGGCAACAAAGTTCAGCACATAAAGCAATTGCTTTTTAGTTTATTTATAAATTTATAATTTTTCTAGTGTTGCTGTGAGTTTTTATTACACTATTTGAAAGATCCCCAGTGATCAGCATTCAATGTAATAGTCTGGAATTGTGTCTGGATTCCATTTTGTGGAATTATGATATTGGTTTACCATATTTTCTTTACTAAGCAGACACTCAGCACTCATACTGCAGGGTGTAGCTTTACAGCCAGTTATTACTCTGGTAAGCTATTTGAAAAAAAACCCACCAGACTTTAACTTGAATGAAAACAAACATATTCTCATGTAAATTCCCGAAGAGAAAACTGACAGATTAACAAGAATGAAAACAGGGAGTCTGCTCTCTTCACCAAAGTTTGCCCAAAGGCTGGGAAGCAGCTGAATTACTGGATAATATTAATACCTCATTTTTACTGTGAAACAGATGTATGCTGCCAGATCTTTTTCCTGTGGGGAAAAAAAAGAACACAAAACAGCAACAAACACACTGACCCTCTCCACATCCCAGACTTATGTTATATATGTTAGATATAAATAGAGTGTGATTGTTTTCAAACTTCAGCCAGCAAATTTGCCATCAATTCTTGTGAGATGAGAATCAGCCCTTGTATTTAATGAAATATTCACTGCTTCTTAATTATATGAATGTTGTCAGAAAACAGTCTTTCTGATCAGAACACAGAAATTGGGTTGTGATGTTAAGTATATTGTTTTGTTGCAAATAGTGTTTTTTGGATTGACGCTGTTGACCCTGAGCCCTGTTTTTTTGGTTTTTTTTGGTTTTTTTGTAGACTTGGTTGCTAAAAATAGACTTATGCATAGAATTTATTTTAAAATATTGTGGGGTTTTTTTTAAAGAGATAGAGATGTTTGGGGAGGGCAAAATCTGGATCATAGTACTTGTAACAAATGAAAAATATTTGCTATTGCTTGTTGCTTTTGTAGATTCTTAATTTCCACATTAATGTGAGAATTGATTAATCCGTAGCATTGGATTTATCTTATTGTTCTATTGTTCCTGGCAGTGTTTAAACCATCATCACTCCAAATGCCAGTTGGGGGAGGACAGTTACTGCCAGTGATTGCCATCTTACTGCCTCTGCAAACCTGGGTGAGGTTTGCTTGCTCCATGAGGAGTCTATGTATGAGGAACTGCCCTTTGCATTAGGGTGTTCTTCTAGTAGAGATATGCTGCATGGCAGCTCTAATAATAGCCCCAAAACTGTTGTCTGAATGGTCTTGTCTCCCTGTTCTTTTTCTTCCCATGCCAGCATCACCACTGTTGGAGCTCTCTGGAGCACAGCTGCAGCATGACCCACGGTGTCTCTGCCTCCTGTGTTCGTTGTTGCCCCTCCACAGCAGGTGTTAATCAGTTTGAGGTGCCTCAGCAAAGCTGGCATGGCATACATCCTAAAGTCTGGCCATACAACTGAGCCCATGCTAAATAATGTAACTTTCCATATGAATGGCCCCTTCAAAGCCAGCAAGACCACTCAGAGAGGCTAAAGCTCGGCATGTGGGTCAGCAATTTTAGAATGTCTTCCTCTTTTAGAAATGGCTATGTGGATTTGTATTTTCAAATGCTGTGAAAGGGAAGCCCCTCCCACATCTAGAGCCATCCACAAAAATATTCTGGATAGCAAAGACAGCAGAACATGTCAGTCATGCTATCCTTGCACTACTCAGACATCTGTGAAAATTTCATGCTTCTGTGAGCAGATTCTCCAAAGGGCTGAATTTGGCTGCGTGTCTTTGAGTGCATACTTCCATTTTCCCTGCTGTGCCTGTCTGTTGTATGTTTTTAGTTGTCCTTGGTATTTGGAGAAAAAAAAGAGAGAGCACATATTAAATAATATTTGTAAATAACGGGAGACAGCAGGCTTAAAATGGCAAAAAGCAAGAAAAATAGACTAGCTGTAAACCTGGAAATACTGTTCTCAACTCCTATTGTGTGCAGGAAATGCAGCACATATGGCACATGGAATCACCTGGAGCTAGGCCTCTCTGTTGCACCTTGGCATAGGAGAGCAGAAACCAAGCAGAGATGCAGATTGTAACCCTTAGTGGCCTGGTGTCTGGTATGGATCAGCTTAAGTTCTTGTACTTGGCTTCCAGTTCACAAATATGAGATGTTAAAAATAGAATCATTACTGAATGATCCCTTTTGTACTTAAACATGGATATCAGTGCATTTTTGTTGATTAGAAACTTTCAATATCGTTCTTTCTAGTGTGTAGGAAATACATATGAATGTAATTGTACCCTTTCTTATAGAAAAGTTGGATTTTATTATAATGACACTTCATTTATGATGCTCCTTGAAAAAGCTGTTTCTGATATTATGCTTTTAAGTGAGCTTCTCAGTGTTCCTTACAATCATTAATGAATCAGACGTTAGATAAAGACAGTGTAGGTATGGCAGCATATCATTATACAGGGGAGTAGAGTGAAGCATAAGGATGTAAATATTTACTACATCTTGCACAATGTTGAGGAAAAGATAGCTCTAAGGGTAGGATGATGTTTTTTACTGTTCATAGTGAACTCATCATACAAAGAACCTTATAAAATTCTAACCTTTCCTAACTTTTGCTCAACATTGGCAAAGGATTTTGTCTGGGAAGGAATAAAAGAAAATTAAAAGAAAAAACCTCAGAACATCTGATACCAAGTATTTGTTCTGGTCTTTTTTTTTTTTTTTTAATTTTATTTTCTTTAAAAGGCTTTTTTCCCCCCTTCTTTCTTTGGCTTTCATTTTTTTGGTTTAGGTTTTGAGTTATTTATTTTGTATTTTTTGGCATTTTTCATTTATTTGGAAAAAGAAAAAGGTTAAAAATCTTCAGAATAATAGAAAATACTTGCAGATTGATGCCAATCCATGGGATTTTGTTCATACAAGAGATTCTCTTTAAACCCCAAAAGCTGCTGCTTCTGCCTTCCTTTCTGCTCTAGAAATTTGTATCCTTCATTCAGCTTACTCTACCACAGGTCATCTTGATTCCACTAAGTATGTGCCCTGTTATACTAATGCACATCCATCTCTGCTCAGTTTGTCTGTCAAAACTGAAATATTTTCTGTATTTCATGCATTTCCAGAACAAAATGGGTTTAATTATCATGCATCAAGAACTGAGAAGCAAAACAATTATTTTTACTCTTTTTTTT
>VZRH01006782.1:60981-191383 GCA_013397555.1 Urocynchramus pylzowi | reverse complement strand
TTTTTTTTTTTTTTTTACAGGGGCATCTTTACTATCACAGGCTGGTATTATACAGTTATATGATTAACTGGAATCTTATGTTTAGAAATAGAGAAGTGCCAAGATTTTAAACTTGTGAGTATAATTACATGTATTTTTAGAAATTAAAATGAGCTTATGCAGAGATTTTCAAAATAGACCTAGAAGGAGGAACAGAAAATGTCCACCAAAGTGTATGCATCCAGAAGTTTTAAGAACATTTGTTATATTTAAAAGATAACAATTACTTGGAAACCTAGAAAAGACGGCAGCTGTTACCCAGTGGAACTTTTCTTCTGCACTAGTATTTTCTGTTTAATAAAATTTCTGAAATGTTGCTGTGTACTGGGATAATATATTTAAGCTGTATACACAATTAAATACAATTTTATGTCTTGTATTTTTTAAAAAGTAGTGGACTTAAGAACATAGTGTAGTCTATGATGCATTAATTGTCAGAAAAACAATGTGTATGTTCACTTGAGAAAGGAAAGCTAGAATGTTCTGGCTGTAATTAGCAGTTATTGGGGAGAAGGACTCTGCTTTTCAAAATGGTTTGTTTGCAGTAGTTGAAATTGATTAATGAAAATTATCCCTTTATCATATTGTGGCTGTTTGAAACAACAGGCTTTAGTACAGTGGAATTGGTTTCAAAGTTACCTGGAAAGAACATTTCACTATAAGCACGTGAATCAAGCTGTCTCTCCCTGTGCAGATTGATTTTAACAGCCACAGGTTCTGAGCTCTGCTCAGAATGCTTCAGACCAAAAGTTCTATAGCTCTACAGCTGTTTTCATCCTTTTTCTCCTCAGCTTATATGTGCTGTGACAATATAAGGGTTTTGGATCAAAGCTGAATTGCATTTGACTGCCCTGAGGCAGAGAGCAGAAGAACTTGTATCTTGAAATTAAACAGTGGGATTTTCAATGAAGGTGTTGCAGTGAAGTCTTAAATTCTTGAATCTGACCCTAACTGTTGTAGTCTCACTTTTGTGTCTGCACTGAGTTTGTGACCTGGTGCCAAGTAATCCTCTCTTCAGGATAAAGTCACTACCCTGTCAGGTTTGCATTCTATAGCATTCACCTTTTTTGCTTTTTGTGTTTATTAAAATTAGATTTACATGTTTAAAATGTGTTGGGGGTTGTCTGATTTAGGAAAATGAGTTTTGATAGCTTAATGAAAGAAAAGGAAATGAAGAACAACAGATTTATTGAAATTTCCCACCTGAAATCCCAGGGATGGGGCAGGGGGAAACATTCTCAGAGATGGCACTCTGACCGGGCAAATAGGGGACAAATGTGTGATTTCAAATACCCTCAAATTCCTGCTTCAGTGCTTTAGTTTTTATATGATAGAAGATACAAGAAGTTACCAACACTAGTGCTCTTTTAGAAACAGGATTTACAGAAGTAAAAACACTTTAGCTAGCCTAAACTGTTTTCAAAGTGGGCAGTTACTTTTTGGATGTCTCAATCTGCATTTTATAGCACACCTATTTTTTGGATAAAAACCCCAGAAACGTCTTTCAGTGTTAGTTACTTATGAATGAATGAAGCCAATGATAGTTACCAAAGGCACTTTTGCTGAAGTAGCCAAAATTAAACATTTTGTTGGTAAAAAAAGGATAGTAGCAGCTTTGATGTCTCAAACTCTTTTGCTGTTCCCTAGAGATTTTCACACCAGCAACTCATCTCAGCTGGAGAAAACAGCATTTAGGAGTCAGAGAGCAAAAGTGTTCAGTGAAGAAGTTAATTCATGAGGGAAGAGTTTCATTGGTGTTGGAAGCAAACACAGAAAAGTAAACACAGCCCACTGGATTACAACAGATTAGTAAATACAAATGCTGTATCTTTCCATAGAGCTCTTTCTGTAGAGGCAGCTGTTATTTGCAATTTATTGTGTTATTTTATTATGATCACATTTTTCTAACTTATATGCCTTTTTGAATTTTTAGTGTGCTTTACTTACAAAAGTTGTTTGAAGTTAGTGAATAATAGCACTGAAAGACATCAAAGTTTCAGAAAAGTATGGAAAAAAGGTGTTACAATTTAGATGAATCAGTCATTATTAAGGTGTTTTGGGATCTGCTGGTTTGGCTTCTAATGTGCATTCAGAACACCATCTTGTGGCCTAAGTTCCCAGTAATGTGTTGCAGTTGTGAACTATTTTTGTACCTCTCACAAGAGTGCTGAGAATTGAGATACCTCTAACTCCCATGAACGTTGTGGCAAAACTCCCACTGAGCTTTGTAGAAGGGAGAGGAAGGATCATTAGTGGCTTTTGTGAAGTGCAATGAGGTACTGATGAAATGATCTGTATCAACCTGAACTGCTTTTGTTCATTACACATGAAGAAATCCCTGAACAGAGGAGAGAGAATATAAATGAAGTATTTATTTAACACCAAGGTGCTACATTTTAGGTGGCATATTGTAAGTAAAAACCTGGCCTTTTGCTAGGGCATTCACATACTTTGTTTCTTTCAGCTTGTCTTTTTAAACTTTCTGTTGTTTCTTTCTATTCATGCAAAATTGTCAAATTGTAAACACTTCTCTATTGACAAGATACACTTATGTCAGTAGTAAAAGTGTTGGCATGAAAGGTTAATCTAATGTGGACATGCATTTCTGAACTATTCTAAAATATCTCTTTTCTGACTATTCACAGCTATGGGCTAGCAGATAAATTCTAGTCATTCATAGACAGCAAATTCTTAGATCTTTTGCAGAGAAGTTGAGATGAGAGGGTTGTATTTTGCCATATGCTCTCACTGTCTTTGAAGCATTTCATTGTGTGTGTCTTGTTTGAGAGTTCCATAAGATGGAGAAAAGCAGAACTGTTCCTCAAAGAAAAGGATAGATCAGTTTTCAAGCTTGCCCTACTTTTTAAATGTCTTGTGACTATCTCAGTATAAGATGATATACAAAGATGAATTAAGGAGGTGAGGTAAAAGATTTATAACTGAAATAATGCCAGCACACTTACTTCTACCTGTACCAGACTCTGTCATACATTAATAATTTGGCCTTAATTTCTTGTAAGAAATAGATCCAGGTTTTTCTCTTCTTACACTTCAGTCATAGGACTGATAGGTTGACTGGGAGGCAAGTCAAGCTAAGATATAGATAGATAGATAGATAGATAGATAGATAGATAGATAGATAGATAGATAGATAGATAGACAGACATGTATAATATTTTTATATGTTATGAAAAATACAGTGTTAAGTTTTGCTTTAACTGAAACATAAAAAGAAATATTTTTGATTTATTTATATTTTCTTTTAGCAACACAATATTTATTTGATTTTCTCATTATGGTTAACTCTCATGTGACTTTTCAGGCACTTCAGTAATATCCCTATCTTCTTATTCTAGTGAGAAAAATACTTGTTTTAGCAAGGCTACTTTCAATGCTTGATCATATGTGAATTAACAGAACAACCTACATCCTATTTCTATTCCTTTTATTCTGTAGATCTTTGGCTCTGCAACTTGCAGTAATTCCTATGAAGCTGTCACAATCTGTTCTATGAAAATTACTTACAGTTCCTGTTGTTCAGGGATCGTTGAGATGATAGATTGCTATGGTCTCTCTTGTTAATGTGTGCTTAGGGAGTCCTTCATTTACACAATAGACTTATTCAATTTTTGGTGAAATGTGATTATTACTCTAGCACAGAAGACACATGCTGGATCTAGATATGACTTGTTTATTTTTTTTTTTTTAAAAGACGTATAAAAATAGGATGTCCCTCCACAAAACTCTGCTTTTAACCTTACAAAGTAATTGCCTTTACTTTGCTATTTAGAGGACTGACAATTTCATGTACTGGACTGTTAATAACATCTGGCAAGAAGTCCAGCTGCAACAGAGGCAGATTGAAGCATGACTGAGGGCTCAGGGTGCTGGAAACAGCGAAAAATTCACTGAGAAATGTGTTCCTGCCTCCATCGGCTCAGCTATGTGGCAGAAGTATGGCTAGAGTAGTCAGGTACTGGTTGTGGATTCGTGTATGAGAAGATTTTAATATTTGAAGGTATCAGGTAGCTTGAACAACTTTAGTCTAAATCTAACTGATTTTATCTATAGCATTTTTATTCAGCCCTTTTAAATGAGAATGGTGTTGACTTCAAAAACTTTTTCTTACTCAATGTTCCTTTGATGTTATTATTTTACTTATAATGCCATTTCTTGGTAAGTCATCTGTGCTGTGACTGAGTAGTGGTGGGCTGAGGATCTAAAACTGGGCAGGAAAATACAGAAAATAATTCTAAATATAATCCTGTCAGTGTTTGTTTCTGTCTCACTTCCTCTAATGGGACTTTCATGGCAGTAGGCTGTGCCTGCTTATGTAGTAGCTCATGAGGCTGAGCCCTCTCCTAGACTTTGAGCATGTGGGAGAAAATGAACTGAGGAATGTAGTGAGATCCTGGGAGCTGCTTTTTTCATAAGATCAACAGCTGTATCAGCTCTGCTGACTGCACCTTGTGCAGTATCTGATATTTAAGCTTTTGTAGTCTCAGTTGTACTTTTAGCTTCTACTGGGCATGTGAAACCACATGAGAAAGAAACTAAATAAATGAATTGTATCATTCAATTTCAGGGGATTTATCCACCCTATCTTGTAATTTTTACTTACATGAATAATTTTTGTTTACACATTCTTAATTTGAATGGGATTACTTGCATTAGTGATAATGTGAGTAGCAGGTACAGGATTAGTTCCTGTATTTGTCAGTGGTGTCAAAAGCAATAGAATATACAGTAATTTGGTTACATTTTCAATTATAATCTGAAATTAAAGAGCTTTATTTTGGAGCTGTTGCTCTGAATAGCAAGTATTGATATTTGTAATTGAATTCTGAGATTGAACTTTCCATACATTTGTAATGCAGAAAGCTCTCTCATCATGTGAGATTCACTTGGCAGATGAATGGTCACCACTTAGTAACAATATTAAATCCTGCATTTCAAGAGTCAAAAGGACTGGAAGCTGCTTCTAGGGTAAAATATTTAATGTATTTCATATCTCAAAATTCTATAGTGTGAAATTACTAGGTTGAGAAACATTTTGATAAATATTTGAGTACGTGCTGTGATTAATTTGTATTAGAATTATACTTTGAACTAGAGTAATTCATGTTGGTAGGACACCTGATGAGGCAGACCTTGATCCTGAAAAAGGCTCGAGGCAAACCTCCAATGAAAACTTATCTGCCTTGGGCAATTTTCAGGACTCAGAAGCAAAATTTGATATAGTGTGAATGGGTGGCAGGAGAAAATAAATCATGCTGCAGCTAGCCTGTTTTTCACAGCTACAGGTTTGGGAGATTTGCTCTCTATTTTTTTTTTTTTTCCTTTCTTTCTTTTCTTTTTCTTTTTCCCCCCTTTTTTAATTTTATACTTGCACAGCTTGATTTTTAAAGATTTATATAAATCTAGTTCATGTGCAGCTTTTAGCTATTTTTTCTGTAATTAAACAGCAAATGTTGAGAAATTAATAATTTTGTCAAATACTTTTTTTTCAATGTCCAAGACTTTTATTGCTGGATAAATACTATCCACTTTTATATAAAACTTTCTTTCACATGGAATAAATGTCTCCTCAGTAAAAAAAAAGTGGGAGAAGAAAAAGTTTGCAGTAGTTTGAATACCAGATAAATGCAGATCATGCCAGTCATTGTGGCTGCAAGTCACTTTGTATGCAGGATGTCCAGTGACCGTGACTCCAATCACAGCTTATTTGACACAGAGGCAACAGTAGACAGTGAATGCTGTCCTGGTGTTTGCTCACAGTAACTGATACTGCAGGAACTACTTCTCTGAAACACAGGATGCAAAATGTTTTTTGCTTTAAGGTACTCTGGCCATTTTGGAATCTGAAATGTCTTCCCCATGGCCAGCTTCATTACCGGTCTGAGAAGGTGACTCAGGACTTTGCTGTTACTTGGTCACTGGAAGTGTTCCAGACCACAGCAGCAGTTGGTTGCCAATACGTATATATACGATATAAAATACTTCCATTATTTTTTTCCTTTGAATTGCATAAAGGATAATCACAGTTTGGCCTTGAATAAAGACTTCATGTTCTGATTTACAGTAGGTATTTCTAATGTTCAGATTTATGTTTTATAAACTGCTGGATTTACTTTAAAAGCAAATATAACGAACAGTGAAAACCTGCTGTCATCAATTGTACTAGAGATTGTAGCTATGTGAGAATTGGCTTGATGTCAGGAATGAAAAATGGGTACACAAATACCCAGGTTTGGAGAACCTGCCTTTAGAAGGCATATGAAGAAGGAGGAACAAAAGAACATATTTTTTAGATGACCAAAGAGTAACAACTGTTGAAAAGAACAGATTAAGATATAGATGAAGGGGTTGTGAATCTAAAAGCTCACCTGTTTTTCTTAGTCATATCAGATGGTCTATAAGAATACGTTGCTTTTTCAGACAAAGCTTCCTTGTCTTGTAGCTGTAGACACCCTGGCTACTACTTAAGACACAGAAAGACTGAAAGAAAAAGGAAATTATATATGAAATATTACAGAAACAGTTTGACATTCTTGTAAAAATAGGAGTTTCTGCTGAATGAACAATAGGCAGTCTGGTAGATTTAGATAATTGTCTTAGCATCATTAATAGCTTGAGTTAGTAGAGAGGATTTAGGAAATTGAAGTTGATATGTCCAAATACTGAAATGAAGAACAAGATTTGCATATTTTTGATCATAGACTCATTCATTATTCAAGTTGCGTTTTCATCTGCAATAGACGAGAGAAGACCACCATAGACTATAATGATAAAAGCAAGGGCAAAATTTGACTGTGACTCAGGGGGAAATGACTAATCTTTCCTGATTTGTTCTGAATCTTGACATGTAGACCTCAAATACTCTAATTTATGTGAAAATGTCTTCTTTTGTCCCTCAGCTATTAAAAATTGTAATAATGCAAGAGCACAAGACCAGAAAAATCTTTTAAAAGCTTATTCTTCTAAATAAGTGATTCTAAATTCAGATTATACTCACTAGACCCTGTATTTTCTGAGTTGCCAGGGAGTTAGCCACAAAACTCACATTAAAGTCAATGGGATTTACTAAAATCAGTGGGAGTTGTGTGCCATGATGACATGTAAACTGTAAATTTCTCAGATAATAGCAATAGTGGTGGAAAATATAAAGTATCAGAGTAGATAATATATGAGTAAATGAGCCAAATATCTAACAAAATTAAAAACATGATAGAAAAGAGAAGATGGATGAAAAAGAGATGATGGTTGACTACATTGAGTTATTTAAGACTGTAAAGGAGAATTCGTAAGGTTTCAGGAAATAGAGTTTATTGAGAAGCTGAGGGAAAATGGAAAGAAGGCCATCAGGCAGAATTGCTGTGAGGAACAGCTTCCTGCTGAGATACAAGAGGTTTACTTTCAGCACTGTAAAAATGCCAACAAGTACAACAACAAAAAAAATAGATGCATCATAAAATCAAGAGTAAGGAGAAGGAGTTTATATGAGCATACAAACATACCACATGTAACGGAGAAGAAACAGAACAAAGGGAGAACTTTGCAGGAAAAAGGAAAATATGGGAGAAAAAGGACATTGTACTGTGCTTGAGGAAGAAAGCAGACAGTTGATAGTATATGGCTGCCTGAGAAACATGGGAAGCACATACTCTCTCTGTTGAAGAAAGTGATGCTGATCGAAATAATTAGTGCAGGGAGAAACTAACCCATCACAGCATGGATTTTTTATCCAGCAGTTAAGTTCAGCAAAATAACTCAATAGTTCCATAAAAAGTATTACAGTAAAACATAGGACTTACTCTGATATTAATGTTGTAGATTCTCTAATTCATCAAGATTTCAAAACTGTTAGAAAGTTTCAAAAGAAAGAGAGGGCCATTACTACCAATATTCCTTTTAGTTCTATAGGATGCAGGTGCTTAAAACCCTTATAAAATCTCACCCAAATAAAAATGGAGAAAAGCTCTCTCCTCAAAAGCTACGATTTAGAAATGGTCTTCCACAACGGCAAGGAAATAAATGAAAAGTTGTTGGTAAAAACAATTTTTGAAACATTAGGGAGAGGGCAAGGTTTTGCAATGGATATGAAAAGATGATAAAGTTAAATGTCACTAAACAAAGCTCACTGTTTTGTCCTGTTCATACCCATGCAACTGTTGAATGGAAGAATGTTATTTTATGCTGATGGTGAGACTGGGCCATAATTTCAGACTAGAGGAAAACTAAAGTTAATCAACGTACTTACTCTGTAGAGCTACACAGTTAATTGTATTGCCAAATGAAGGCATTCTTAGAACTTTTTAGATCTAAGAAAATAATCTTTCAAAGAAATTCAGAAAAAATGAAGTCAATATAGCTGTTGCAGCAGGGTTTAAACTTAGATGCCCCATGAAAAGTTCCAATTTTTATGGGTGCTCTGTTAGCAGAACCTATGAAGAAACATAAAATATCAAGACATGAATTTTAAAAAACAGTAAATGGGCAGTACGCAAAGCAGTTGAATTGCTTATAGGTAACATACACATTTCTTATGACATTTCATTTAAAAGATTAACTGCTTCATTAAGCTGGCTTTATGCTTTGAAGAGCATATTTACAAGCAGTGTTTTACAGGTGGTCACAATTGGTGATTTAATAGACAGGCCATCTTCACAGCTGTGTACCAAATCAGATGAATAAATGGAATTTGGTGTCATTGAGAGTTTGCATAAGCTCTCCAAATGAATGAACTTTGTAGTGTGTGAAAGTAAAAGATAGTGCTCTGAGTAGAAAGCCAAAGAAGCTACAAAACCCCCCAAGAGCAACAGGAAAACACAGGTAAAGGTTTTGAATAGATGCCAAATACTAGAAGGTACAACAGAGATAAATAAAGTACACAGTAAAGATGCAATATAATAAAATACTGTAATTTGGGCTGTCAGCATGGGTGTAGTGAGTTCAAAATAGAACAAGTGAGTTAGCTTTTATGGGGTATTTAACCACAAACTGCCATAAACCAAGACTGCTGCTGGTAATACATATTCAAATGCAGCAAACGTGTTATTGGGAAAAATTATATAAAATCATACTATAAATTTTTTGGTTATATTTCTTGAATTTGTTCACTAGGTATCTGCAATTTGCCTTTTGCAGACTTGGCATCTGCAGAAGTGGTAACTTCAGTGCTATTTCCCACAGTATCCTGGAAATAATTATGACTACATTTACGTAGGTTGTCCCTCCCCATAGCAAGGGTTGGAACTAGATGATCAGTGAGGTCCCTTTCAACCCAGGCCATTTTATGGTTCTGTGATAATAAGACTTATTTTGGACATGGACAAACCAGACTGTCTCAGATTCAACAGGCAGTTTGCAATAGTTCCAGAAATGCCTCCTATAGCACAGGGTTTTTTTTCCCAAGTGATGCTAATAGAAAGTATAACCAGATCAGAGAAAAAAATAATTTTTCTCATCTGAGTCCATTATTTGAGTATGTGGAGAAACTATGATAGACACATGTCCAGTGCTTCAGGACAGCTGTTTTCGTGTATTCTGCCAGAATGGTTTCCTTAGAGCTTTGTACCACTGTCATTGTAGCTTAAGAGCTACAGAGGGTAGGTAATGTCTAAGAAGCATCAATTCCTGGCCAGTGCCACTTCAAGGCTGCAGTGCTGTCTCACAATGTTACATCAGGGTATTTGTTCACATTTAATGATTGCTATTCCAGTGTCCTGTGTCGTTTTGGAAATGGATAATGCAAGTACTTCATGCCTTCTTTGGAGGTGTTTTCTGGGTGTGTTATCTGGTCTGATTTCCAGTAGCACAAGATATGGGTCTTTCAGCAGCTGTTCCTGTCACTATTCTTAACTGCCTCTTAGAACCACTCTTACAAACTGAGCAAAGATAAAGTTTATTCTAATAATTAGTTACAGAAATAAGACAGATATTATATTCTTATCTCTCTATACATTTACATAAAGATATATTTCTTTTGTGATAATGTTTTCTATTCATTCTAAAGGTACCTAGATGTTTTCCATTATTTTGTTTTCTATATTTAATTTTTCATAGCTTTATTAAATTAGTTCCCATCATTCAGTTCTTAATAATATCTTCCTCAAGACCATTATTGTTCACACAAAATGTTAATCTTGCATTTGAAGAGGCAATAAACGTAACTGTAAACCAGGATTGTATGTGTATTTCCTAATGCCAATCCTAATTTATTTTCCAAGCAAAAGACCCCCAAACCAAACCGCCACCACGAAAAAAACCCCCACAATCAATCAAACAAAAAAAACCAAAAAAACCAAACTAAAACAACAAAAAATCCCAAACCCAAAAAAAGCCCCCAAAAAACCCCTCCATAAACAAACTACCAACCTCCAAAACCCCCCTATAATTAATTAGCAGATCATTCTGTTATTTTAACAGAAAAACATCTGGGGAAAATGCAGGCTTTAGAGTAAAATGTTTTATAATAAAATTGCAGTTCTTTATTTATTGTTCAGTGAATTTTCTGCAAATTTGCTGGTATTTAGTAATCTCCTGGAAAGGCCTGCCACCAGCTCCAGCTTTTATCCCAATTTTTCTGTTGTTCTGTCAATGTTTGATGAGGAAATTACCTGCAACAAAAGAGACGTTTGAGAATCAAAGACAGTAAGTAGGAAAAATCTCCAACTTTTTCTTAATTCAATTATTATTTTTAGAAATATTAATTTGCTTACATTTTATTATTTATTAGATTAATTAATCTAATATACCTTAATTAGTGTAGTTCAATATATTTATTTCTCTAAAGAGATATGTTATATTTCAACTGAGGTTTGAAATAAGTTTTATGTAATTAGCTAGGAATTTTCAATTGTTTTCTATATTCTTTACAGTTTTATATGCAGTCTAAGGAATACAGTAATTTTCTTTGCCTGTTTTCTGGATGATACTTACTAATTTCTCTCTTCCCATTGGACACATGCTGTATTTTCATAGAAGCTTAGTTCCAAGGGCCTTTTTTTTTCTTCTGCTGTTCAGTGTTTTCAGTAATCTTACTGTTCTACAAGTATATGCTTACATACCTTTTATGTGATAACAAGAAGAGCGAATTTTTTTGGTTCATTTTCACACTTTGGTGATAGAAATTAAAAATCTTTTCTCCTTCAAAGAAATATTGAGATGCCTGGAGTAGTGTCTTCATTTTTAATCCTGCAATTGCTAGGATATAAGAGATGAAATTTTGTTATGTTCTCTGTTTTTAAGGTAATAACTTAAAGTAATCGGAAAGTAAGGAAACATATTTCCTTACATACATACTGAAATTAGTCAAATGACTTAGGAGAAAGCTGAACTGAAATCAAAATAAAGCTGCAGCTGGTTTTTGCTGATCTCAAAATGCTGCCATGGCTTTTGGAACATTCCATATGTTTTCAGGTTAGGCACTTCTGGCTTTCAAACAAAACCAAAATTAGAATTATTGAAGAAACCATGAGACAAGCAGTTTTTCCACAGTATTTTTAGCCTGGTTGCAAGCAGATTTCATGGGAATTTTATGATTTAGTTAATTCTGAGATTTACTGTACCATTCAGAGAATTTTTTCTATTTTGCCAATCCTTCCAGCCAAAATGTAGGCTGTGGAAATTTTTAAATTCTCTCTTTACTGATCAAGTTTGTAATGATATCTATTGCTTGTGTGGAAATGAGACACTCATGAGTATGGAAGATCACTGCTCTCTGAATTAGGATTTAAAAAAGGAGATACTATAAAAAGGAACTTGACAGTGCTGTAATAGTAGCAGGAAACTGGGAGACTTTTAAAAAGCAGATGCTCTTGTGAACCAAAACACAAGTTCTGAAGGCTCTGAAATGTTCATGATAAATTTAAAAATACTTGAAATCTGAACACTTTCTCATTTTATTTCATTGAAATTCAAATTATATTAAACTTCCACTTTAAAATGAACATGCAGATGCTTAGAATTTTTTTTTTCCTTTGCAACAAAATTACCTTCTGATGAAATTCAGTGAAAGCAAAACACTTAAACTTTAGACAAAAAGTTGACAGGCTTTATCCAGTTCTTTAGAATCCCAATAGAAAATAATTACAGCAGAGATTGCATAGATGTACAAGAAAGCTGACGTAGCCCGTGACATTTTGGTTCTATTTCCTGTCTCTAAAAGCTCAGATCTGCACATCTTTATATAAGCAATTAAAGGTATATTTTGACGTGCATGAAAAATATGGAAATGTACTCATACAGTTCACATAGGATGCTTTTTTGATTTTTATAATCTGTTCAATGAGCATTGAATCATACTTGTAAGTATACTCACTGAATTTTTTCCTCCTAATTTCTCTAATTTCTGCAGGGATCATGTGGAAGAGGAGTAGAATTCCTGCAATGAAGTTTGAAGAAACCTTTTCTCTTTAAGAAAAATATAAAGAAAGTTTGGAGAGTTTTGACAAACAACTGATGTCAGCCTTTGACTTGGCAGAATGCAGATCTTTGTGACCATAATGAACAGCCAGCGAGAACTTGCTTTAAATGTGAATGAGAGAATCAGAATATTCAAGCATAATGTGAAGCTGAATGTTGCATAGAGTGAGTCAAACACTTTTTTTGTCAAGGAAAAAAATTGCAGAAATCCTTTCTTTTATAATTTGATTAAAAAAAAGAAAAAAACCCCAACAAACCCTATGAAGTACAATTCAAGAAACAGTGGGAAAGATTTTCCAGATAGTCTACATGATAGTAGATCCAGTACATATTTTGTTCTGGGAGTGGCTATTTTCATTAAATAGGTGTAAATACTTTTAGGAAAGCCAGGACTAAATAAAAGCTGTAACTGTTTTCAAACATTTGCACTTGCTGATGCAAATCTAACTCCAAAGGGAAATAGTTTTCTGTAATGAGTTCCAGATGGACTTGTAAAACTTACAATGAAAAGGTAATTATGTTGTAAATAGTGGGAATGCTTTTCTTCATCAAAGTGAGAGTTTCTTTATTCCTGGACTCAGTTAGCTGGAATAAGAAATACACACTGGGAAGACCAATTCTAAACCCCTGTTACCGATTCTCTAAATTACTCTTTCCAGGACAATCAGTATTTACTTCAGACAGATCCTCTTTCTGATGAATGGAAACTCTACACTGAATACATAGAATACATAGAAACGTGATTGTAGATGGGCTGTTCAAAGCTATCAAGTGTTTTCTTCAGTATCTGAGTGAAAACACTGAGGCAACATTTAAATCCATTCCTTTATCTGAAGTGCAGCTTTTTCTTAATAGCAGTGAAATAACTTTTAAACCTTCTTTGGACTTAGTGTCAATGGCAATTTCTATGATATGATGGGGGGACTAATCAAAAGCAGCTATGATACTGCATCATCTGTTGACAGATTGTCAAATACTTTGGAAAAGACCCTTTTCAGTTCACAGAATTCACAGAACGACCTAACACCTCAACTAAACCATGGCACTGAGTGCCACATCCAGTTTTTTCTTAAACATATCCAGGGATGGTGACTCCACCACCTTCCTGGGCAGACCATTCCAGAACTTTATCACCCTTTCTGTAAAAAACTTCTTCCTAATATCCAACCTATATTTCCCTTGGTGCAGCTTGAGACTGTGTCCTCTGGTTCTGTCAGTTGCTGCCTGGTGAAAGAGACCAACTCCCAGCTGGTTACAACCACCTTCCAGAAGTTGCAGAGAGTGATAAGGTCACGTCTGAGTCTCCTTTTCTCCAGGCTAAATACCCCCAGCTCCCTTAGTCATTCCTCACTTTTTCCAAATGATCTGAGCTAAAATACTCACAGGTAGCATATGATTTTGATTTGGCAAACGAATACTGAAAATGTCTCAGTTCACCTCTGACTCAAAATTAAAAGGTTTTTCTGTGCACAACCTAAGGCAGGTTAAATCCCTTTGCTGTAAAAATCTACAGAGTAATCTTAATCTTGAAGGACTAGGGTATCCCTTTTTTTGTGCAGGTGGGTCAGGTAATTAGCAGCTTAATCACTTTGCAGGTGTGCATACTGTAGGTGTCCTGAGTGCACTAACAATGGCCCAGACCAACACCTCCTGGGGCTGCTCCCCACACCCAGGCGACTCCACAGCAGCTCATCCCTGTGGCCTCACTTTCTCTGAGGTACAGGGTGTTCCTGTCCTGCAGCCTCCCTTCAGCCCTGCCCTCTGGGGGTGCTCGGACCTGGCTCTGGACCTGTGCTTCGGTTGTGCTCTCCTGGTGGACCCCCGTGGCTGTGTGCTCTTGCTTGCCCTTATCTCTGTCTCTCTTAACATCCTGGCTGTACTTGCTGGTGGAACCCAGGATCTGTTTCAGTGCTGACTGTGTCTGGGGCTATTGATGCACCCACTTACAAATACCTGGCACTGCTCCCATGCTTAAGGCCCTCTGGGACTAGCCCCTTTGTTGATGAGGGTGGTGTCTGCTGGGGTAACTTTCTGCTCGTGGCTCACTTTCCCTTGGGGAGCAGGCAGCCCTTGCTGCTCCATGATGAGCATGTGCCTGTTTGCACACAGAGGTACAGAAATGGTGCAGAGATGGTACATGTGAATTGGAGGTAATCCTCTTGAAAATTTGAGCCATGCTCTTTAATGTAACTTTAATTAGAGAAGTGTTGGCAAACCAAAAATTGAGGCAGTAAAAATAGCACCATTGTAACGTTTGATTTTTTTCAGCATGTAAAACATTGGTTCTTTATGAATCAGAGTTTTGCTATCAGCCTGATTTTTCCAAATGTCTAAATATGTTTCTGTAGTTATTTTTTCCCTAGCATCATTTGCAGGAAATGTGAAGACTTACACTGCATATGAAAACAGGGACTCTTTCCCAATAATTTCTTTACTATTCATTTCGAATATGTCATGCCTTTTTAATGCAGCTGAAAAATAAACTTCACGTACATGGACATATCCATTTTAATGTACAATTTGTAGACAGGTACTTCATTGTGTTCTTATTTACACATTGTCAGCGGATTGCTAGTGTTCATTAAACTTCTAGCCACTTTGTTCAAATAGTGATAGGAAATCTTTCTGAGCAATATAACTTGCAAGGAGGTAATGAGGTTCAGCTGTGTCACAGGATTGTGGAATTAAGTTGAATGAGATTCAGAGTAAACACAGATGTTTGCAAAAGCCACATGTAACTTTTTCAAAACAACCTCAAGGAAAAAAACATGTATCTTTGTGTATATCTTTGCCTTTTAATTACTGTGTCTAATTACACTGTTGTGAGCGAGTCCATGTCCATATTCAACCAGAATTGTGGCTGACCTTTTTGTCAGCAACAGGTATAGCTCATAGCGCAGATGAGCCTTTGGGATGTCTTACAGGAATGTAAGGAACATGGCTTTATTTTTTTTGGACCAGATTGGGTTCAAGCACCCCCTTGTTAAGAGCTAAGCAGGTTAAGCAAAACTACTTGACATGTTTGGGGCTTACTAATACATTCAGTTGTCACAATGTGTATTTTTGTGCCTTTCTTATGGGTGGGTCAAAATAATATATTTATCAAACTATTTTATCATGAGTTGCATCACTGAGGTATTTTTTGTGTTGCTGAGGATTATTTAAAAATTTAATATACGTAAACATGTTCTAACTAGAAAATGCAGGATATTGTAAAGAATAATCTTTAATCTTTCCCATAAAGTGCATTTAGCAAGTTATTCTGTGTAAAGAGTCTATCTTTGTCACTGCATAAGAACAACAGGGAAGAAATTACACAAACTCAGCTAATATTTATCAAAAAGAGGGAAAAAGCAGAAAAAGTTGGGGAAAATGAAAGTATGTGTATTTGTGTGTGGGGGTTGTTGGCTCTTCAAACTGACAAACAATATCTACTTGTAATGTGGTTAGGAATTACCTGAAATGCAGAAGAATCTTAAAAAGATTGACTTCACTGTAAAATGAAGCAGTACCTCTACAGTCCAAAGAAGTGTTGGTTATCAGAAAAAAAAATGTGTACTTTTGGAGGTGAGATCAGTTCTGTGCTCTGAACCAAATGATTTTTCATTTTTTGTTCTGATAACAAGCAGGAGGCAAGCTTCACTGAACTGAGAAATTGTAAACTCTTAGAAAAGGCTGTCTAAAGATAACAATTCTATGTTTCTGCGTAATGTATTCTGAATGAATCTGATAATTTAAAGCCCACTCCATCAAAATGGGAGTGATGCTTGTGTCCTCTTTATCTTCAATTATGTCTAATCTGTTTCTAATTTAAACATGATAATGCTGTTGTCAGATCAAGTAGAGATTTTAAATGTTTTATTCTTCATCATTGGCAATGTTTTAAATGTATGTGGGCTTTTAAATGTATGTGGGCAGTACTGACTGAGTCTATAAAAGTTTTAAGTAAATTTAAAGGAAACAAGAATGCTCAAAAGTGAAATGGTTCATGAGATGGAACACATTTAATGACTGGCAGCTAAGGAAAAGTTAGTCAACAGTTTCCATGGATTACCTGCTTAACCTCTAAGGAACCCTAATTCAATAAGTAAGTTGTATCTTTCAGATGAAACAACATGGGTTTAGAAACAGATGTTTTAAAAACAAAAGTGCCCTTTAATCTTGCTACTCAAGTATTTTCCAGGATATGGATAAGTTAAGAATAACCATGATTTTGTGAACTGTTATGATATATCTGTCACTGCCAATATCTTGGAGTACTAATCAGAATTTCAGTCAAAATAAAAACTGCATCAACATTATTTATCAAGGTATATTCTCAAGTATTCCACATTGTGACAACAAAAAATGTAACAAAAAGAGCTTTCCCAACTAGACATACATTTTTGAGAAAGCTAATCTGAGTACATTGCATTTTGAATGTTCGTTCTCATGATCTCTGCATTAAGGAATATTCACAGGTCTCAAATAAAACAGCTGATAAATTATTTAAAAGAGAATTTTTTTCTCTTCCATGATCAAGAACTAAATAAAGAATCCACCTGTATTCTTTGAAAATTTAGTTAATGAAACATTGAAATTATTCTAAAATATGTTCTGATTGCCGGCTGATTATGAACTTTGGTCTCAATTTGGAAGCATTTTCTTTATTTGTGCTTTCTCCTCATCCTTAGATTTGTCAAAGGAGTGTTGTTTGGGCATGTGGGGCTCAGTGACTTCCAAATTGATAAAAAATAAGGGGAGAGATGGTGATGTGTGTGGTGCAGTCCCCTTTTTTATTTACTTACTCTGGGGGTTTAGGGGAGTTGGGGTTGGTACAGAACAATCCTTCAGTTTTGTGTAATCTGCTAATTGGCTGAGGCTGCACTCAATCTCACTGTCTGTGCCATTGATGAGGGACAGCACTCATCACTAGCCTCCACGTGAATGTGGGGCCACTGACCATAACCCTCTGTGCCCATCCAGCCCATTCCTTATCCACTGAGTAGCCCACCCTTTGCTTCCATGTCCGTTTCCAATTTGGAGATAAGGATGTTCTGTGAGACTGTGGGCTGTACAGAAGATAGGTAGATGACATCATTTTGTCTTCCCTCATAGAAAGCCACCATATTGGTCAGGCACAGTTTGTTATTAGTGAAGCTGTGCTGGCTGTCCCAGATCATCAATTTGTCTTGTATATGTTGTTTTATTGTAATTTTCACCTTGCTTGCAAGAGCTATAATGGAAACATATATGGAAGGAAACTCTTTATAAAAAGAATCTTGATTTGCAGCATCATTCTTGTGATTTCCAAAAAATAATCCCAAATCCTGCTTGAAGAAGACTTTACTACCATTTGGCCTTGAAAAGCAATTCTATGAGAAAGTGTCAAATGATTCTGAGTGACTTTGCACTTTTATACGGAAAACAGCAATGCTGAAAAAGAAAAATGAATTCCATAAGGATACCAGTAGCTGGTAATGCAGGAGCCTGACTCCTTAGCTGTCAGATGTTTCCTCTGAATTCAGAGGGAATTGGTCATGGTCTGTCACTGCAGAACTGAACCCAGGTCATTGTGTTATATCATGATATGTCTAGATAGAAAAGAACTGTAATAGCTTAAATTGAATCCAGAGTTCCCAAGAGCTGGGGTATGTCAAGCCTATATGGCTATGCTGCTGCAACTTTTTCACAGAAAGTGTCCCCAGATTTCATAAAGTTTAGCAAGAAATTTTCTGCTGAATATTAGCTTAAACATTCATGTACAGATTTTGACTATAGTTATTAACATTCATATAATGGATTCTATCTGCTGTAAACTCACTTTTATCCCTTTGCTTATGCAAAAGATTCATGCATTTGTGTGCCTAAGGATCCAATCACAAACAAAAATAACTGAGAATGGGAGCTGCTTGTTCAAATTTGTGCATAGATAACTTTTGCAGCCTCATATGGGTGCTTTTGAATGACAAACTCAGGATATAAAATTATAGATGTACACTTAGAGAACAAAGGTGG
Source organism: Urocynchramus pylzowi (assembly GCA_013397555.1). Classification (NCBI taxonomy): domain Eukaryota; kingdom Metazoa; phylum Chordata; class Aves; order Passeriformes; family Fringillidae; genus Urocynchramus; species Urocynchramus pylzowi. Next base: position 172,921 of record VZRH01006782.1, on the reverse strand, counting down.
TGTTTAGCATTTTATTTATAATAAAACAGCACAAAATTATATTAATTTGTATTATGGCTATAGTTCTCTTTTTGTGTTGCTGCCTTATATCTGTCCTTCAGTGCTAAATATACAAATTGGTTTGCTCCTTTACTTACCTGAAAAAGTTCATTTGACTGGTTTGCTCAGCAATGGTCTCATTTATTGCACTGTTAAGCAGCAAAGTGCGTGTCACACTTAGATACCTAAGTGTGACATACTGAGGACAGCAATTGGCTATGTGGATAGGAATGAAAAAAATTATTCAAAAGAGGAATAACTCTCAAATTTCACCCTAATATCTTGTGTAATTCAAGTAGATCCTAGAAGTTCATTTCTACAGGGCTAAATGCAGCTATTAATCTCTAATTAAACAAATGAACAAGTGAAAAGCTCACTTGGGACCCCCAAATACAAAATTGTTTCAAACAAGTTTCTTAATGTTTATAATTCTCTCAACATGTCCTCTGCTTATCCCTTACTGTATTTGAAATATTCTCAGTTGTCTGCCACTTCTCTTGTTAGACTGGAGAGCAAGCTGCCCAGATGAGATTACCTGCTTTGCCTTGCTTTTATGGTAATTTGCAGGCTTCATGATTTTAGAAATGTGTGTACAGGTATATGTCTAAATACATATATGCTTATACATTTGTTTATAGTGGCATAATTGACGAGTCCAGCAATTTTCTGTGAAGTGTTGACAGTGAGCAGACCTTTGTTTGCAGAGAAAAAAATGCAATCATCAGTACATTGCAGAGGCCCGGCACTCACAGTCCCCTATTAGCTTTATGCATTACTGACCTCCACAGGCATTGCAGGGGAAGACACAGCAGGAAGAGATGAAGGTCAGTACAGAAAGTGTTATTGCTTTTGCAGGCAAGTATTGTGTATTAGATCCTTGTCTTACACCGCTTTTGCATATAAGGCTGGGTTGTTCTTTCTGGTAAAATTATTGGTCCGTAAGATTTTTTTCTTATTTCAATCCAAGGGTCAGTGATAAAGAGCGCTGTCAAGTTCCACTGGCTCCATGTCACACTATACTTCAAAACCCAAGTGAAGCTGTGATCATGTCAAAGTTCTCTGGGTGCCACTGCATCCAGATCAAGACACAATTGTGTGCGTTATTCTTCCTCATTGGTTCACGCCAAGTTTGTCTGTGTATATGAAACCCAGGTTTGATGTGATGAAATGTGAGTAGAACCCCTTCCTGTCCCATTCCAACAGCTGGATTTAATGCTTATTTCCTGTTTGCATAGAATTTATTATCAACTAAGCTAAGTCATGTGATACATGACTTTAGACATGTATCACATGACTTTGAATTTATTACATGACATAGAATTTATTATCAATTAAGCAAAGTAATGTGATACTCATTAATGCATGTGTGTTTATATTTTGAATACAGAAAGGCTCTTCCTTATCTATTCACACCTCTAAAAGTAAAGTGAAGGGAGTCAATATTTCCTTAGCATCCAGATTAAGACTATAGGAACTACAAGAAATCCTTGAAGCAGAAGGGAATGTTTGAGTTTGAATAGGCATCCAGAGAATTTTTTAGTGTGTAAAATTCTTTGATTATCTGAAAATGTAAATCTGTTGCTTAGGTAATTGAAAAAATAGAACAGGTCTAGAATCTTAGTGAATTTCCTGATGCTCTTTTAACAGCAAATACACTGCTTTCTAAATTTTAGTATTTTTTGTATGTTAAGGGTGATTTCATGGTGACTGGGGGCCACCAATCCAGCTTACCATGGCAATGGGCACTGGGCAGCAATTCTGTTGGGTTGCAGGTTGTAGCATTGACCAGAGGCACCTTTTTATACAGTGGAATCCTGAAGACATGGCCCGACAGTTGAAGGATTCCCACAAGTTTGTAAATGTATTATTGGAACTGTGGCTCATTTACACTAATGCTGGTTGAGAGCATAAAAATCTTGGTGGGGGAACACACAGACAAATCTTTGAAATTAAATTTTCAGGGCAGAATTGCTGTTTTTCATTGGACAAAGTGGGGAAATCAACTTACTGATCTGACTCTATGTTCTTCATCTTTTATTCCAAAGAAATAAATACATTCCATGCCTGTATGATTGCATGACCCTAGTTAAGCAAACTTTAGATGAGCTCTTAGTTGTTTATGGCACTAAAGCCACACAACCATGGCTTATCAGCAACAAAATAATACAGACATAAGCTGTGATAGAAAAAAAAGTGTAGATGGAGTATTGTGTAGAAGGCCTTAAGTGACTGCAGAGTATTCTGTTTTCCAGGGGCATGCTACTGCCATGTGTTGCTACAAGTGTCTGGCTTGATTCCCAGGCCTGTGGCTCAGTTCTTGAATGGTCGGGATCAGGAAACACCACAGAGTTATGGGGATATGTCTTAAACAAAACAGGCTCTGGATATACCTCATGCTTAGCACATATGCAGAATGAATATTTAAGGAAGGAACTTTGAAATATTGGTGTTTGGGGTTTTGCTCAAGTTTTCTAAACCTATGAACTCTTCTCAAGTGGTGTAAGAAAATATATGAACTTATTTTGTCTGTGAACTGAACAATATTTCAAACTAAAGTCTTAGACTTCTGACTTAGTTTAACTCACTTGCATAAGAAAGCACTAGTAGTTCATTACCATAACCCTCCTTTGGATGGAAATGCATTAGTGGTGTCTGCACGAATAAGCAATGAAGAGTAGTGAGAAGAAAAAGCCTCACACAGTACCATGTAAACCTACAGTGTCTGCCTCAATTTGTACCTTTTCAGTATCTGACAGTGAATGATAACATTATTGCAACGGTATTTACTGGCACTGCTGGAGTATGGGGTCTGTCATTTTTTTTTCTGTTCTGAATTGTTGTGCATGGCTTTAAAAAGTGCCATGCTGAAGGCATGTGGCTGAAATGTGTTTCAGAGGTCGTCAAGGAGGAAACAAAGTGGTTTTTTCACTACTTTTTATAAAATTCGGCAAAACAATTTGAAGCTGGAGGAGTTCCAAACCTAAATGCACGTTATTATGGATTCAGATGGATAAGATGGTTCCTGGTGGGGATAAGTTTGTCATAGTGTCTTTCAGGAAATTATACAACTGTCCTTCGTTTTCTTCTAAGTTTCTTTAGCCTGCAGAAAGGAGGTTTCAAAATGGCCATTTAATAATCCCCTAGAAGAATAACCTTTGCAGCAGTCCTATTTTGTAACATAAGAACTATGAAAACCTGGCCTTGGATGGATTATAACAGAATCCTGTCTATTGACTTATATTTTATGATTAAGTCACTAATCTGGCATCCAGCTTTACTTGCATTTGTTCAGAATGACAGGAGTCCCTTTCAGTGGTCATCACAGATTTTTCTTTTCATCAGCTTTTCCTCAGAGGTAATTGCAGCTGTACACAAGCCATTCAGTCTCCAAAAGAGGACAAAATTTATTTTAATGTCCACGAGTGCACAGTTACCTCAAAGATGAAGTTATTGTTGTGGAAGAATAGGAAAAGCTCCTGCTCTGATGAAACGGAGTGCCTGACAAGATTATGAAGCAAAAGATCTTCGTGGGTTTTTTTAAATATATTTTTACATGAACAAAACTTTGTTCATGTTTTAAAATATAAGTTCATTTAAGCTTGAACTCATTTTACAGAACCCAAATATTTTGTAAAGCTTATTTCTAGTACTATTATTCTATTGGTTTTAGTATCTTGTTCCATAAAGATTTTGTTGCTGCAATGGAATTGCAGTAATTGTAAATGAGACTGTTGCAGCTGTTTTTTGTTAATAAGAATTTTTGATACTCGTGAAATAATTGAAGTTTTGAATTCAACGAATCATTAGTCCCAAAGCAAAAACATATATTTCAGCATANCATTCTAGTCCACTGATTTGCCTGTGGAAGATACTTATAATTGTGGTTATGCATCATCTTCAAGTGTCTCCTAGAGCTGTTTGCAGAGTGGAGTAATTTCTCAGGAATAAAGACACTTCACACTGGTATAGAGCACCCAGACAGTGGGTTACTTAGAGTAGCTTGTTCACTGAATGCATATTCCAGGTGATTTTTTTTTTCTGGTGAAGTTCAAAAGAGAACTTTTGGAATTTCTTTTTCCCCATTAATATTAATTCCATTAAAAGATCCAGTTTTATTTTGAATCCTTGCTTATACTAAAGCAGGTAAATTATGTATATTTTTTTTTTCAGTTTCCCTGAGTATCAAACATTTACCTTAACTGAATTTTCTTTGAGAATCTTGAGACAAATTTTTTGACTGTAAGAGAGATATACCTGCTTATCTCAGGTTTGAAATTTAGTTTTTCTATTTTGTTACTTGCACACCTCTCATCCATTAATGCTACTGAAAAGATATTGAATAAGAAGTGAACTGATTCCTAGTTGTGGAATTTTAATATTTTAGAAATGTGTTTTTACTTTGAAAACAAGCAAAAAATCAAACCATAAAGTTAAGGATTTCTTCCCTATAACAAACAGAATTCTAGTACAAAGGATAAAAATCCTCTTAGATTACTTTTCAGCATCAGTAGGTTTTAAATGTTGAAACTCATATTGTTGCATTTGTATACCATACATATTCATAAATATTCACCTGCTGATGAGCTGGAAACCATGGGCATTGCTTAGAATGTAGTAGGAGCTGTTTGTTTATTTTTTAAATTTTATAGACAAGTATTAAAGATTGGATGAAAACCCCATGGAAACAAATAAATGATGAGCACATGGAGATGGAGCTCAGAAGATTTGCAAATGTGATCATTTCCCTAATGAACAGTGTTTCGCTACTTGAAATAATCTCTCGTGTTCTGAGTACTCTGCATTATGTAGGAGCCTGTAGCTTGTTAAATTCCCTTCATTAGAGGGTTTTTGAACTCAAAGGATTAAAAAAATTGGGGAAACGAGTATTACAGGATTGAACTCCCAAATCGCAAAGTACTTCTGAAAATATCCCTCTGAGTTTATTTTTTCTTCCATAACCAGCAAATTACCCAGCTGGCTTTCACATAAGATTCAGAAGTCAAATTCCAAGGTGCAGTCACCAACCTGCTTGCTTCTTTACTGCTTCTGTCATTTTATTCACAAAGGTCTGCTGTGTAAGATATGAAGACCTGTCAAAGCACTAGGACATGGGATATGTGCTTTTCAATCAAGGATTAAGCATCTGAAAAGAGCTGAAGTTTAAGAAATTAAAACTTCTTGTCATTCAGAACCCAGTATTTATGGGCACAATAGTCTTTGTGTTCTAGATTTGCAGAATTTTGGATAACTTTATTCCTGCAATGTTTGTGCCTTATTTCTAAAGGCAAAATTTGTCAGCTGTATAACACATGGAGGACTTTTTCATTGTTCAGCTGCACAGAGGAGCTGTGAGATAAACAGATATGTGTAGCTAAAGCAGTAGGGAAAATGGCAGTAAAAAGAGATAGATGCACACAATGGTGAATGTAAACTGACATCCTAGGGGTGCCTTATAGGAATTAAATATCATCTGGACATGTAGGTACACAGTGGTAATTGGGAATGGGGCTGTGGCTCACCCTCATCCCTAAAGGGCTACAGTTGTGAAAAGCAGGTGAGCAGTGTTGAAGGTAATGAGCCATGAAATGCCCAGGGGCACTGACCCACCACCAAAGGGAACAGAGGGCACACAGGTGCAATGCATGAACATGAAGGGTATAAAAGGTTGGGCTAAAGAGCAAGAAGGGCAGATGCTTGCAGCCCTCTGAAGTGATAGGATCTTAGTCTGTATGGGCAGGCACCTGAAGCCTTCTGAGGTGGTGTGGTGTTGGTCTGTATGAGTTGAAGCTTTCTGAAGTTGTTTTGAATTTTTTTGGTGTTTTTTTGGTTTTGTTTGTTTTTGTGTGTTTATGTTTGTTTGTATTTTGTTTTGTTTTGGTGTTCTGTTTTTGTTTTGTTTTTTTTATTGTATGGTGATACTCTGTGTATTGTGGCTGTTTCAACTCTGCTATGTGCTGTGGTGTATGCTGTGACATGGACACATAATAATCCAGAATCTGTTAGGTGTCTCTCTATTCATACCCTATTTTAAAAACTGAATTATTAAATGAACCCCCCAGTATTTTAGGGATGTGAATGATCAAGAGGAAAAGGAACTGCTAATTTAGAAGAAACAAGCATAGAAGGTAATAATTCTCATTCTATCCTATCTTAAAAATTTCTGCATGTATTGAGGACTTTCATGAACTTGAATATACCATAGATCAGTTTTCCAAATGTTGCAAAGCAATCTATATGGATTTTCACTTTGGTTTGGGGCAGAAGGATGAGGTCACTGAGTATTTGTACAATATGGGGTAGCATCAAAGTGGAATTGAAGAATGTCTCAGTAGCTGGGGCACTTTCTAAAGGCTGATGAGACAATGGCTGACAATCTCTTGGGGAAGAAAACTGAATGGCAGTCCATCATATGTTTTTGTCTGAATGTAACTCTTTGAGTAACAACTGTTTCAACAAAAACTGTCTAGTGAATTTTATATGAACTTTCTATAGGTTTTGGTTTCCACAGGAAAAGCTCTCCTGCTGTATATCTTTATCTCCTAATCTTTCTAAATTTAAGAAATATATTCACTTGTCCCTATATGAGCTCAAGTGGATAGGCAAGTGCTACTAGCTCTATTTTACAGCTGAGAACTTGAAAGTTCTGTGATTCTTTAAATGACACCTTCAAAGCTTTTGTGAAAGCAAATCTCCTGAATCCTGACCAGAGCTCTTAATGTTGGTCTATCCCTTCTTGGAAACAAACACCCAATTTTTAGTCACAAGTCTGCTGTCACCAGTGCAGTGAGTTAATTTCAAATCCTGTTTATAACCTTAATATCTTATCAAGACAATGTAATGTTCAAGGGACTTCTTAGAAAATGGCAGGCCAAAAATATTTTGCATAAATGAGTTGGAAAAAACTGTGATAAAAATATTAATCCATCTGGGGAAAAGATGTCCTCACTGGTGAATCATTTAGCAACAAAGTCATTTTGTTATGTGCATGCTTCAGATGTGCATGTAACAGAAGCAACTGTTCCTTATTTTGAAGGGTGACCGGATGTGTCTATGTGCTCAAATGGTTTAACTTGTGTTTCAGCAAAACAGGAATCGTTCTGGTGCACAAAGCTGTTTTGCAGATTAGAACTTAGGGCTTATGATGCTTTAGAAATACCAATGAAAATGACCTTAAAACAATGGAAATACTTTCATTTTTACAGCATCTTTCCTCTGATGTCAGGCACCTGTTTAGAGAGTAAGGTTATATAGAAAGATTGCAGTATAGAAAATAGAAGAATTACTTGGCTCTGTTTGCCTCCTTTCATTTTGTTCTGCTTTGGTTTCATTTCCTTCAATGGCAACTAATATTTCTAACATGCCTACTATAGTAGTTCTAAAAATAGTTCTAAAAAGAGCTGTTACTAGAAGGATTCTATGATCCCTGTGGAAGATAGGAGTCATACTTCTTCTGCATGATGCCACTTCCTCTGCAGTTTCACTGAAAATCATTTCTGACCATTCAGTGCAGGGAAGCTTTTCATCCTAGATTGTTGTGTTCTTTAGACACAGCTTTTAGCCAAATGAAAATTATTCTATTTGTTTGATTTCTTCGACATCTATCAACAGATTGCAAAGTATTTCAATTATTTGACAATGTTACCTAAAATTTGGTGACAATAAGAATCTGGCAGTATAAACTGTGGTTGTTTGTACTCTTCAGTGCCCTGTGTTTTGTGAGGGACATGTCAGATTACTGAGTAGTATATTTCCTTCCCTGATGTTCTGCTGAATTGAAAGATATGAAGCAAATAATTCTACAGACCTTAGACTCCTTGTTCAGACCACATTCTCTATTACATCTAAGAGGAGAAGCTCAGTGGATCCTGAGGTCACAGCCAATTAGACAGCATTGAGGAGAACTCAAGGGAAAATAGCTATCTTTGTTGTCCATTCTGTTAGCCCAGAAGCATTTGCTAATTGTACAAACCATGATTATTGCCTGTATTCTTTTTTGTTTCTCCTTGAAGCTCACTGAAGTATAATTTTATGTAAAGATGATGGAAAGATTGTTGTTGAAGCTGAATTAGAAATCTCAAAATGGAAAGACTTATGTTTCTAATTAAAAGTATCATCACACACTGGAAATTAAATAATTTAGCCAATTTGAGGAGCCAGCATAACCATAGCCACTTAGGCTTAGGAGCCAGAACAAGTGTGTACTGAGGTTTAGACAGAATTACCTGAGAAGCAGCCTAGGCTCCTGAGAGGAGCAGGAAGTTTGTATAATCAAAAATAATTAGTGAATTTTTTCCCCTCAAGAAAAACCCAAGCAAACAAATGAAAGAAACCCAAAAGACGTTAACATTTTCTGTGGGAAAATGATGCTTTGGGTAAATTTCCTGTCAAGAAAAGCAAATTAAACCATATATTTCCAAACAAAAATAGCAGCTGCCTTTGACTGAGTCATTACTGTAGTGTGGCATAAGGCAGAGGTCCCAGCAACCAAGTAGCTCCACAGTTCATGCTGTTGATTCCCTTGGGCCTATACTGGAAACTGCAGCTAGTTATTTTTATTTCCTACTCCTCCCCAGTGGAACTTGAGTCTCTGCTGGGCTGTGTATCCCATGACAAACCATGCTGTCTTCCTGTAGTTCAGCCACTGTTGCCAATAATGGGTTGTAATGCAGTCACACAGCAACGTGCAGTCTGAAACATGGGCTGCCTGGAGAATGTGAGCCACGGAGGACCAGAGCTTAACTTAGGACTGTGCAGATGGATGCAGAGATTAATATTGACTCAAAAGTTGCAAATTAAAATTAACTGAAAAGTTAAAAAGTTGTCTTTTCAGACAACTATTTAAAAAAAAAAAGTTTTGTTATGAAACAAGTTTTTTAAAATAGCTATTAATTTTCATTCAGAAAAGAGTAATAGACTATTCTATGACATGGAGATTGCATATTTGATCTGCTCAATTTGGGGATAGAGAAGGAAAGAAAAATTAATAAAAAGACAACTGTTTTTCCTTGAGAAAAAGAAAATTGTATTCTGTGAGAGACCCTAATTCCTCTTTAGCACCTGCTAACCAAATTTCTTTTCCGTTCTCTTGTCTTGCTAATGCACTCAAGCCTCTGATCTACAGGCTAGTTTAAGAGTTTTCAAGAGGAAACTAAGAAAAGTCTCACCTCATTTTCCTCCTGAGCTTTAATTCCTGCCTCAGCAAATTCAGGTGCTTAAAGCGCTCGTACTTCTGTCTGAACCCAAGGAGCAAAGTGAGCAGGGGAAAGACAGGTTGGATTTTATTTTTTCCATGGAGATTTTAACTTTTTCTGCAGTAAGTAACTAATTTAGTGTTTTCAGTAATATTCAGGTTGTCTGAGAATAGTAGTCTTATCCATATGCAACTGCAGGTCAGTCAGCTATAGTGCCATCTTGCCTTTGCTGCTCAACTAGTGATTTTGACCTTGGTATGAATGGATCATTCACTCAAGTGATGAGAGTTAATTTAGCCTTCATAATAGCCCAGAGCTCAACCTTTTCAGAGCTGCGATTGTTTCAGTGATGCCAAATTATATGCAATCACTGAGTAATATGAACAGTGATCCACTGCTGTGTCTTTGGATGTAGGCCACTAAAATAATTCTCCTCATACTGGTAGGAAACAGGATAAAAATCTATTCAGTGCTGCACATTGTGGAGTGTATGAGCTGTGTTACTGCATAAACACTATACTGGGAGAAAATGAAGTTTGGTGATTTTTACCCCATTTTTTGTTCTACAGCTCTTTTTTCCTTTGAGGGAACTCTATGGGTTCCATTTAAGGGAAACTGCCATTAAATTCTTTCTCTTGGTTTCACAAGCTTTTGTATCCTATTGTTAGAGCTTGGGGAGAAAGGCACAATTGAAGACAAGCATAAAAAATGAGTTATTTTCATCTGTCTCTGTAAATTCACATAAGGTGTGAAGTAGGGCTTTTTAGTCAAAGGAGACTGGGTGAAAAGAGCAGAACACCAAAGGTTTTATTCATAACAAACCTGTGTTCTGAGCAGGCAGATCACAGTGTGTTTTACAGGACTGAGGTCTTTCACAGTGTAACTTGTGTAGCTCAGAGCCTGGGGTTAGGATAGAGGTTGTTCTGTCCTCCAGGGTGCTGAGCTGTAGTCACCTGGCCTGCCCAGGTTCCAGGTCTGTGTGTTTTGCATTTTGCGAGACAACAGGTTTAGCAAGAGGATCTTCAGAAGCACCATGACAAGGTCTGTGATGTTATTCACACTTACTAATGATTTTCATATAAATTGCTTCTTTAAGATGTTAGAGGAAATACTATTTACATTAGGTAGAATAACAGTGAAATTAGAAGGAACTCTGCAATATTTTTGCAGAAAAAATAATTGAAGCTGCAGCAGCATGTGAAAATAAACTGCAAAAATCAGTTAAAACGATTTATTAGACATTGAGACTGTGCTAAGGATGTTGAAATCTTCAAGGATATAGAGAAATGGCTGGAAGTCATCTGAAAGTCTGCAATCACAGGTAGGTATGTAAACCTGTTATGCACAAAATGTGTAAAAAATGGTAATTTTTAACAAAGGCATAAATCTTATAAGTTCTGTGAAACCTTAGTAGCTTATAAAATTTAAATGCCAAAATCTAATGATCTCTAGAAAAAGTTACACTACTTGCCACTGTATCAATCTGCTAAGGATATGTGTGTTTTCTTTCATCAGTACAAATGTTCCCCTCTTGCAAAGATGGGATTCTGTATGAACCAGCTTTTTAAAATTAGTGCCTTAATATCTTTGGCAGGCTCTATCAGAAAGATTTGTCTTGTGACCATTTAAAAAGCATATATGTGTTTACTGTTATTTCATAGCAAGTATTATTTAGGAGGACTGTNAAAAAATTTTCCCTAAAAATACTTTATTGCTTTTGTTCAGAAGCATCACTTTTTAAATTAAGATGTTCAGATGCCTGGGAATAAATCTAATTCATAGTGACTTCCAGTGGCTTCTAGGCCCACGAAGACAGGGACTCTGGGCCACCTCCTCAGTGTCACCACTCCCATCAGGATGGGGAATTACATAGCAGCCTGATGAAGGAAGCCGATCCTGCTTTTCATGTTCCTCTGACACAAAGAAGCCATCATGATCAAGGCAATCAGGCTCCAGAGAGTTTTTTCCCTCTCCTCCCCAAGCCCTGCGTTTCCCATAGTAAACATGAGGTAAACCATTGTGACTGGTTTGGAAGCAGAGTTTTAAAGTATATGTGTGATACTTTAAACATCTAGTGGCTTTCTCACATATACAGTTACAGACTAGCATTCCAGGTGCAGTATCTGACTAGTATTTCTCTGTTCTGATATTAAGTTCTGGGAACCAGTAGAAAAGTGTATTTTTGCAATTCAGGAGGAAAATTAAAGTTGTAAGAAAACAATACCATTATTAGTTTGCAGAAGTTATTTGCTTTGATTAAAAACACCAATAAATGTGTCTTGGTTCTATAACTGCTCCATTTAGCACTTGACATATAATAGGTTTTTTTCCCCACAGTGTAATATCTCCATTGAAATATAATTATTTTGCAGATTGCTCAACTGTATGCCCTTATAAACATGCTGTTAGGGGAACTCACCCCTGGTGATCATCAGAACATCATGACAATGTGCACAATTGATGTACATGCGAGGGATGTTGTAGCCACGCTTATAGCACAGAAGGTAATTTGTTGCAGAGCAATTACACTAATGCATTCTTAAAAGCATAAAATAAAGAATAATTTCATTTGTTGAAAAGATATTCTGGTGGCTTATGTATGGCAATGACAGAATATTTTGATTAAATCAATTTTTGTCCCTTTATGTTTTTTGCTTTAGATTTAGCTAATTACATTTACCAGTTAAAGAATTCACATTTAAAATATATAGATATTTTGTCCAAATATTTTAAAACAGCCATTAAAAGTGTATGCTGTAATGTGACAGCAGGTTTCTCATTAATTTGCCTCCCATTACTGATCTTTTCATAACTAATATAAATCTCACACTCATTGGAGATAGCTAGAAATTTTAATATATACAAAATATAAGACAGCAATTGTTTGCAGATAGCTTTTGGGTTTTTTCTATAAGTAGGTTTTATTTCCCTATCAGTTTCTGAGGCAGAGTCTTTACTGCTAACCCTTTCCTTGCCTGTGTTCTGCACTGCTGGTGCCTATTTATAGTAATTTGCTACTCCATCTCCAGACTGTGAGCACTCAGACAGGAAGGAGGTGGTGAGACACACCATGCAACGTCTGCTCCCTTATGCATGGTTAGGCAGGTGAGACAGAGCTGTTCTATCCTCCACTCCTCCAGGTGAGAGAGAGCTATTCTATCCTCCACTCCTCCTGCCTGCAACCAGCTGACCTCCAAAGGGGGCACAGAGCCCCCAGTTTGAATAAGCAGCTTCATTCCAGACTCAGACACCTAGAGCTTTTTTATTTATGAGGAGTAACAAAGGAGAAGAGAAAAACTGTGTAGGTAGAAGTGTGTGTGTGTAGTGCATTTGTATTCACCCATCCTCTATAGCCTGTCATCTTTCTATGCATCTGTTGCATTTTAAGACTTACTCACTGTAAAATCCACCTTTTGGCAACACATAGCTGCCAAGATCAAGGATTGTGCTGTTTCTCTGCATTTCCAAACACCTTCCTATCCCTACAACGGTAAGTAGTTCATTATTTTGCTTAATTATAGGTCATAATTTTGCTGCAGACCAGACACAGTGTTTAGGTTTCTCAGAAATCAGTCTTTACATAAATAGCCTAACTAAATAGTTCAAGATGAAGACCACAGTGAACTTGTGAAAGTAAAAATTGTTTTACTTAAAAGAATGAAATAGAAAAAAATCACAGTAAATTATTTTAGTGTGCCATGAAACCTTGTCCAGGACAAAATGGACAAGCCTTTTAGCCTTTTAAACTGGTATTCTGTAAAACTGAGGGACAAAAAACAAAGCCAAAAGCAACACGAATAACAAAAAAAAAAAAATCCTTCAACACTCTTACAGTTGCTGAACAAAATCCATTCTACTGAGCATAATCACTTTGTTGTGGTGTGATGCATAATAGCAGTTGCATCGAAAATTTGCAGCAATTTAAAATATTCTTTTCACTGAAATTGTTTATCCACATTGCCAAAGCCTTTAAGGAAGTACTGATGTTTTTCATATTGTCAGGAGCAGCTGTTTCTATCTGCTGTGGCTGTCTAACCGCTAACTAGGCAGATGGCACACAGTAGCTGAGGTGTGTCTGTTGTGTACAGGATCAACTTTTCTGGCTTATAGGAAGCACAGCTGCCATGCTATTATGATGATGATGATCCTTATGTATTTCAGACATTGGAGGCCTTATATAGAGCTGCATGCTTTGAAGGGGTGATTAGGGTCTTTAGTACACTGAATAAGTACTTAAATAATCAAACTGACAAGCTGTGTGGAAATATGGAGTCCCTATTAATGAGAATTTTGGGTAAGGATCAGGGGACTCTGTAAAAACCAAGTAAAAGTATTTGCCACAGACAGAAACATCTCAATATAATATAGCATTTTAATATCAGTATAAATTCAATATTGACTAGAGGCAAATATGTTTGTGAATGAATAAATGTATTTTACATCATTAACTCTGGTCAGTTATTCAAAGAACGTGCTGTGGAAAGTACTGGACAGTGAAAACTAGAGAAGGCCCAAGATTTTTGTCTCAATCGTCAGAAACTTGATCCATACAATACTGGAACCAGCAACACTTCTTTTCCTGTGTCTTACTTGTAGTAATTAATATATTAATATCTACTTGGTTTTTTTTTCTTAAAAAAAACCTACTTCCTTGATATTCTTGTGCACTGGGGTAGCATAAGAGAGCTGGAGGCGATAGTAAGCTGTGTCTGGGGCTTAAGGAAGCGATGAAGTGCTGACCAGATGCTGCATTTCCTGTTGATTTAAGGCATTAGTTCATTAGGCCACTAATCAAAACCATGTGCTCTGCTAACAAACCATTTCATCAACTGAGTGCTGGAGCATGCACATACTGTTTTCCAACTAACTGGGACGTGATCCAGTTCAATGCAAAGTCTCTTGTCAGCATCAGTTGGTGGTAGAAGTTGTCTGAGAATGATTGTCCTTGTTATTGTTTGTGTCTCCACGTAGCTCAGCTGAAAATATTTTAGCCAGAAATATTGAATAATTGTATCTTTTTTGTATCTTGTTAGGGGAATTTATGATCCATAAAGGGGGATCCAAAAGATCCCCCCTTGTTACAAAATAAAAAAGAAATTAAAATAATTAGGAGCTTATCAGGTCGAGGTGCATAAATGTTTGTTTTTCAGAAATCCCATTGATTTAAATAAAAAAAATAAAACTTTTATTCTCTAAAAGATGTCAAGGTATTGAGAGACATGGAGATTGATTCATCATTTTAGTCCTGAGTTAAGAGCTGAAACTACTTGAGATAGACTGTGCAGCATCACCTCAATAGTGCTTATGCTGACCACTACTGTGCATAAAGCAAAAATGTCCAAATTCAAAGCTTACAGCAAGGCTTGTTCTTGATGGCAGTATAAACAACCTAATAAAATCATAGTCTGCAGTTGTTTCTAAAGCACTGCAACCCTAAAAGCATGAACAAATATAACGTGAAATTGTGAAGCATGTTTGTTTCTCCAGCTTAATGCAATGCTATGATTCTCTAAATATAATTTTGTAAGTTTGGAAATAGTTATAAGGACAATAACTTCCTTGCACATGATAAAAACAGCTGATGAGAAAAGCAGAGAAGTTGGATCACTTAGAGTTCACCAAATGGGAAGAGGGAGATATCAATTATCTCTTAGTAAAGCTGTGGGATCAATGTGTCGGAGAGGTGTGCAAGAACAAAAAAGGAGGATGACTCATTGAGTGGAAGGTGGAAAGACAGAGCATCCTTATCAGGAAAGGACAAAAGAAAAAGTCTGATTCCTCAGAAGCCAATGGAGGCAGACCTGCAAGCAAAGTACAAGGTGAGCAGTTTACAGCAATAACAAGAAATACTGCAGGGTTAGAGGATCATGTGGAGATGGTCACAGAAGAAAGCAGAAGTACTGCAGTGCTAAGGGAAAAGGTTTTTACAAAGTCACAGATATCAGAAAGCACATGCAAGACAATCACAAAGGTGAAGAAGATGAAGATCAAGGGCGGAGAAGAGGACTAATGAGCCTGGGAGATTTAGGACAAGCAAGGAGAAGCACTGGTGCCTGCTGCACGGTAGATGAAAGAAGAGAGATTGATAAATCGAAGGGATTTCTTCAAGCAGGTGAAAAATATCACCAGGTAGGAAGTGAAGAAATCTGCCTTGATTGAGACCATAAAAATTTGGTGGGGCAAAATGAAAGGACAGGAATAGGTGAGTGTTCTTCAAGAGCATTTACTTATGGTAAGAAAAAGAGAAGAAATTCCTACTTTATTTTTTTGAGGTAATGCTGGCATATGCTTCTTTCAGGGTAGGATGGTTTTGTGGTTGGAGAGTTGGGGAATCAACACTGTGGATGGAATTATGGAAACATCAAATGAAAGAAGATGTATGCATGGTGGAATTTACTCCTGGAGTATCACAATCAAAATTATACTCTTCTGATTGCTTATGTTCAGTTTTACATACCTGACTCTGGGAAATAACAGGGTAAAAAAAACCCCCTGAACAACCAACCAAATCAACAAAGATCTTGCAAATTCAGCTGGGGTAATTTATTTTTTTTTTAAGGAAACCATGTATTTTGGAATGAAACCTGCTCTGTGTGTAGTTGCTGTGCTTTCTTTGGGTTCAAATTACCAGAGTGTGTCAGGCTTTCCTCTGGTAACCTTCATGTTTCCTGCTGGGGCATATGAGCTACGCGATCAAAGGTGTCCACTCACCCTTCCCTGGCGCTGCTTTGTCTTTCAGTAGTAATTTCTGGTCTGGCTTTTTCTCCCCCCATAGGTAGAACTTGCAGACATGGTAGGCACAGTAAGTCTTAGACACAAAGAATATGTATTATGTAATTTTGGCTGGCATAGTATTTTTCAGTTGATCAAAGTATTTTTCTGCAGAAATCTCAGAAATGTTGACTGTACTTGTGTGAAGTCAGTCTTACTAGAGTAATTCTGAAGAAAATTTGGCCCTGAGCACTCAAATTAAAAATGCGGCACAAAGCTTGACCCTAACCTGGTAGGATTGAACACTGCATTTCACTGAGATCAGAAGAATTTTTATACAGATGGAAGAAACTGAAAAGAATCTTTTCTCTGTGTGTATTTTACTGCTTACTACTGGTACAGTGTCTGTCATAATTGTTACTCAAAATTCATTATCCAAAATAGCAAACCAGGAAAGAGTAGGCTTTGACAGAAAAAAAAAATGTTTTGAGTCATAGAGGTTGACATATTTCAATAGCCTTTCTCCTTTTTTGCTTTGTCTCTCAAGCTAAGCAACCAGAAAAGTGAGACAGAAGCACACAGAGTCCGTGTGCCATATATGTATTGACTGTTTAAAGTTTTGTTTTCTCTTGATTTTTATTTATTCAGTGTAACAAGAAACGTGAAGCCAATGACAGCGTGTTCAGGAAACACATGATTGGTACCCTTTGATAGTGAAGTAATAAAATTGGACTGCAGCAGTGCACTTTCCTTCATAAACCTCTGAGATGAAATGTTGCTATTCCACAGTCATGAAAGAGATGTTCTCTGCTTCCAAGTTATATTGTGCTTTAAAATTTTGTGAAAGTAAAAGGTAAGATAACCATAATTGATATTTTCTTTCTTTACATGCATGGTTTTATGTAACAGATCTCGCTTGGGTTTACTCAGTCATTTATAGTTTTTTACCTTCCAGAGTCAGTAGATTGGCCCTGCAAATACTTGAGTATCTTGTTGATCAGATGTGGTCAGCAGGAGAAAGGAAGAAAATATTTGGGCAGAATAACTCACAAATAATAATTCTTCAAAGCTGGGCATTAACTGGCATTCCTTGACTTTTATAAATCAACTGAAGAAAAAACTTTGTTCCACAGCAAGAAAAAACCCTGAAGTACATCTGGTGTGAGCTGGCCAGGTGTCATTAGCATCAGAAGCAAGCAGATGAATAACAAATTGTGACTTCACTGGATTTTCTTCATCCAATAACTCCATCTCTTTTTTATACTGGGGAGCCCAGAACAAGAACATGGTACTGCTGTCTTCATCTCACTTCACTTAGTAGTGTCTTATGCCTCTGTATACTTCTAGTGCTATAAGACTAATTTACCATATAAATATTCACTCTAATTTCTATCTATGACTATATGTTCTTAGCTTAAGTTTGCTCTGCGTTTTTATTAAGTGGATGTGAGACTTCATAATTTATAAATTACAATAGTTAATGCCTTCTGCTAAGAAAAACAATAATAGTCTATCAAGATGGTTGCTTAATTTTGTTCAAGAATTTTTGAAATGAAAACAGTAAAACAAGGCTAATTATCACCTATCAAAGTTCTAATGTTGTCATGACTTACATCACGACCAGTAAAACAGGGAAATCAATTACTGCATTGTCTTAAATTCAGAAGAAATGTAACTCCCTTTTTACAGTAAGACAACATACAAAATCTCATCACCAACAGTACATATATAAATTAAGAGTATACATTCCCAAACTGATTATGTAAAGAAAAATCTGAAGGCAAGGGCAGAGTTGTATATAACACTATACTTTTTGCTAGTGATGCACTTCACGTAATTCATTCTGATTTTAATTTTGATGATTTTTAAAACAAAGTGTTCTCTCTAGGGCAGGAATAGTGAGCAATTTTACCAATATTTTTGATACCTGAATTATTTTTGTTTGTACAAGACATTGCTCTTGTGCCCTTTAGTCTCTCCTATTGTGTGCTCTCCTGTGATCAGGTTTGCTTGTCTAGCATATTTCAATATACTATATCTAATAGCCATTAAGGGTCTTTTCCAACGGAAATGTTTCTATGATTCTATGCTTTTGTGGATCTCTGGGGTTAGCCTCATAAAGGCAGGCTACTATTCCAACCTCTCTAGAATAGCCTGTTCCTAAAGTAAATAAGTCCCTTGAAAGACACAGCAGAGCCCTCTTTAGAAAGGTGGACTTCTCACTTTTCACCTCAGTGAATGAAAAAGTATGCCTTTGTCTACCATTGATCAGAAAAGATGAGATGTGCCATTGGAGTTTTTCTGCTGACAGGGTTATCCTTCTAACATGCGTACCAACAAAAGTGCCAATAGTGCTTCCTGAAATCTTTGTGAATCAAATGGAATATGTTTAAACACTCCATAGAAAAGTCTATCTTGTTGTTCTGGACCCTCATCACTGCAGCTGGCTCTTTTTCTCTTTTATTATCGCTAGTTTGAAGTATCTATAAAGGTTTATGGCAAACTGGAGTACAGAAATGCTTTTATGAACTCAGTTGCATCTCTGTAGATTTGCTTTCTGTTGTGGTACTTTGAGTTAAGACACTGCAGGATGGGGTTTGGCCAAAGAATAAAGTTAAATTAGCAATAAAATGATTTTTCAAGCTTATTTTTGTGTTGTCCTATGGCACAGTAACCTTTTTTTGATTTTTTTGATGGAGACTGCTGAATTGGAAATGACAGGTTTTCATAGTAGTAAATCCAGGAAAAGAAAAAAAATATGAAAAGAAAAAAAATGTCTTCCAGAAAATATCAAAACGCTTTTTTGGTGAATACAAAGCCACTCTTCTCCTCTCCCTCCTTTTTTTTTAATGGATTATAGCACTGGGCCTTAAGATACTCCGAATAAGAAACAGGTAAAGGCTAGAGCTGAAGGTCAAGAAACTGACACAAAGAGTTTGGTAGATAGATCTGACATAATTGAAACTTTAAGATATAATGGCATATTCCAGTGCAAACCAGGCTACAAAAGACTGTAAGAGAGCTAAAACAATTAAGCATTTAAGTTATATGAGACTGTGTGGCAGAGACAAATTTTTTAACTTAAAAAAACCCTGGGTATTTGCTTCCCGTAAAAGGACCTGAAATATATAGGTGAAAGATGGTATGAAATAGTAAAGCATTACTTGCTTATTAGAGGTTTTTTTCTGACTATCCCAAGAGAGATTTACCATGAATTTTCTTGTGTGTATATGCTAAACTCAGGTTTCAACACCTTTCTCATTTCATTGAATCATTATTCTAGGAAAGCATATAGGCCTCCTTTTTTGAAAATTGCTTTGTATAAAATCACATGCTTATCAAATTCTGAAACATTTATGTTTTCTTAATCTCAGGCAAGAAAATATTTATTGATCTGTGAATTACTAATGGGATTTTCTTTATATTATCTTGTTTATTGCTAGCATTAACAATTTGTTTCCTGTGCATTTTTAATTGTGAAAATGTCAAAGTCCAAAGACTGCTATAAAACATTCCTATTGCTTATAGGTAAGTTATTAATTAAGCCACTGATGTGTTGACTGATCTATGGATTAGGCAAAAATTCTCATCATCAGCAACACAGTAAGAGGATGGTGCCAGTACAACTCTCACATGTTCATATTTCCTTTTCTACCTGCAGAGCTTATACAATGGTGATTTCAGACTTTTGTGTGGAATAGTGTTGACATCAGAAGAGTCACAAATTCAAGGAGACTCATGAGAAAGCTAATTTATCTCTGCACATTGCATTGTATCTACAAGGGTGCTGGAGGAAAAATATTAAACTTTTTAGTAATGCTGCTGCTAGGCAAGTATACTAAAGAATTTGGGGGGCAGGGCAGTATTCATTAGAAATAGAGTATTCCCAGCATATTCAGGAGCAAGAATGTGAGAAATACTCTTAGCATTGTACTTGAATGCCAGCAGCACTAAGAGAGAAAGCAGGCAAGTCATTAGTGTACACTCCTGTATAAGCTCAGGTCTTGATTATCTCTTTCCAGTACCTTCAGAGAGTAGAGGAGAGAAGGCTGCTAAAAGACCTGTCCTTTCTGAGAGAGCTTGGGTGCATAATTATATAGATTTACCTGGCCTTTTCCAAAGGGAGAACTGGCACCTCTTCTCCAGACCCTCTCCTTACTATTCTTCCTGTTCTTCCCTTTTCTTTTAACTCTCTGTTTTTGTAAGTGCAATACTTTAAAGTCCTTCCTGGTGCAGAGAGTCAAGGATGTCTCTCAAGTGTGAGGGTACTGGGTCTTCTCCCTTGCTTCCTGGCAGTGATAACGTCCTGAAGTAGCTGTGGACAGAGAGAAGATTCTTTTCAGTTACTTCCTTCCGTATAAAAATTCTTCTGGTCTCAGTGAAATGCAGTGTTCAATCCTACCAGGCTATAGTTGGTTCAAGCTTTGTGTCACATTTTTAATCTGAGTGCTCAGGGCCAAATTCAGAACAAATCTAATCAGGTGCATGTCCTTACTAAATAAAGCTGTCTTGTTCTCTGTAAGTTTGATTTTGATACGAAGCCATTGGCTTTATGACTGCATGAGTGCAAGTTTTCTATGCATGTGGCATTGCCTGGTGCTCAGATGAGAACATCATGTCAGACATGTTTAATCATAACAGTGTTTATTCCTTTTACTCAGAATGTACCCTCTTCATGACAAATGTATGTAAATGCTGAGATAAAAATAGCATTTGACAAGATAGCTGGGTATGTTTCATTTTATTAACACATTAGTCAACTTATTCTGCTGAAAGTAATATGTGAATAGTAGATATGTGTAAGATTAGCATAATTTTTCCAGTCAACATTTGTTCTGTGAGGTTTTTGATTACATTATTTTAATTAAGCAATAAGTCATGACAAGTACAGGATTTCATGGTGAGTATAGTGCTCCTAAGAAGTTATTATAAAGCATGTGGTTGAAAGCTGAATGATTTTAACCATTCAAAATGTGCATTAATAATTCCATGAGACTGACTAGAGTGCCCTTTGGTTTCTTTAATTAAGTATATATCATTGAACAAGAAAAGCATTTCCTGGCCATAGTTGCCAGGACCCAGACTCCGCTCTTGGACAGTGAAAAGCTCCATTTGTGTTCTAAAGCCTTCTGTGCTGCCCCTGGAATTAGCTTGCTTATGAAACCACACTGTAACTTTTAAATAGATTGATCGCTTGACTATGAAGGAAGCCAAATTATTTGTCTGGCATTGCACAGTGTAGTAGGTGCCCCATGTCAGAAATAATGAAGATAAATGTAATTATGGACTCAGAGAAAGTATATATTTTCTAAAGAAGGCCTGCCAGTCAGAGATTGGGAAATTGAAAATGTTTTGTGTCTTTGTACTTGTCCAATGGAAACCAAAGAAGAATCCTGAACCAGAAATGCTTTGTATGTAACGTTGTATCTGATTGCATCAGACTTAAGATATAAAGAAATAAAATGCTGGGCTTAACAAATCTGTTTATTTCAAACAGTCATTACATATTTTTTTGCGCTTTCACTTAAGGATGCAAAGTAATTTCGATTTCTGTGGCTAGGGTCTCAAAGTAATTAAATGTTTTTCTTGTGATTATTGTTCTTGAAACAAAAGGACTGAAGTAAACCTGGAGCTTATAGACCTGTGCTGGGTTTTGATATTACTTTGTGGATACTTAAATAGGAAAGTGTAAATGATAATTTCTGCACCTATGAGCATGTAAATCCTCACAATTTCATAAAATGTTTCTTTTTCGTTGTTGTTCACTAGTCCCACCTGTTTTTAATAACTATTTAATGAGGTAAATGAAAGATGATGTCTTCTCCTCCCCCCAAAATCAGTCCTCTGGTAGGCACGTGATTCTATGATACAAGAATACTGTCCTTCCTCCTTCTAGCAGCCTGATCTGAATAACTGAATGGAATACATATCGAGATAGTCCTGAGCTATCTATTATTCTTTTTCCATGCAATAACTCTCTTTTTAAAATATTTGTCTGTCATTAATTAAAATGTTCATATTTTTTTAAATTCAGGTCTGTTCAGAGAACAAGCAAAGTGATGAAGTATATTGTTATATTGCCTAACTGATTTGCTTATGCTGGATATAAACTGTTTTAGGAGAATTTTCTAGATATGGTAGAAGAGCAGGCTGGGTTCCAGAGCTTGGAATGAAGAAGGACCAAGCATTAGCTTGAAATTCCTTACAGAGTCTACAAAGGACTAAAATATTATAGTTGGCTTGGTCTGGTGGTTTGGCTTGGTCTGGTTTAGTTTTGGCTTTTTTTGAGGAGTTGCAACTTCCCATATCTTCGAACTGTCTATCACCAGAGGTGACATGCTGTATATGACAACAGGAGAAAGTGAACCAGAATCTCAATGCCAAGTCCTGTGAGAGATTGAAATCTTCTGTCTGAATATAAATGGGATGATAAAGTGGTTGCTCTTGGAATCCAAATGTGTGTGCTTCTAGCGATAAAAAACCTCAAGAACTACTGCTTGAATCAATCTTTTGCCATTTGTTATTATCTAAATCCTAGGAATCCTGTATGCAGAAAATTAGGCTTTGAACACAGTTTGTTTCTTGTATTAACCTTAGTAATGAGTGTGAAAGTGATTTGCTGTTCTTACATATCTAAAGGTAACATGAGTGTGATGAAATAGGGTTAAAAATTGTCATGAGATTTGATAAGCATTCATACATTTTATCTGACTTGGGGCATTGAATCCATGAAAACATTGGCTTTTACACATCATTTTCTCATTCACAAAATTAAGTAATTACATCCTGGGAGAAATGCACTGGCATTGAATATACAGCATCCAGACTATGCCACTACAGGTAGCAGATTGAGTTTAACTAGCCATATGGATTGTAATTGTCTAAGTATGATTAATTCATAATGTTTCTTAATTTTATGCCTTATATTATGGTTTGTTACTATAATGTCAGTATTTTATCTTTTTTTTTTGGTTTCCTTTTAATCTAGGTTTTGATGAGAGGCCTCAAGGGAATTTAATCTTATTATGACACTCACTAATGATGTCCCTATGTTCCAGGGTCTCATCAATAGCTTGTTCCCCTTTCTGGAAGTTTCATGGAAAAGGGTTCTGAAGTTAGAACAGATGGTGCATCAGTTCATTGCAGAACTCTGTTTCCAGCCAGAGGAAAACTTTATACTGAAGGTGGAAATAATGGTTTTCTGCTTAGCTTATTGTAAATTCTAAATGGGGTGATTGAAGGCTATAATGATCACTGCTGTTTGATGCCTATGAGTTTCAACATCTGGCTAATGCCTTTACTAGCCATAACAGTAAGAAAAGGCACTGTAGAGACCTTTCTGCCTCTTTCTCTAAAACAGAGTGTAGCATGTGTGTGTGTGTGTATATATATATATATTTGTACATACGCACAAAGCTTGCATATGATGCTGTGTGTATATATAATTCATGTATGTAAATCACTGTCTATATTAATATCTGATTTGCACAATAGTGAAATGGAATATTCCATAATAATATTTCAATGCCAACACCAGGCTTTCTAGTTTTAATATCGAAATTTGATTTCTACTTTAACAATTGGAATTATTTGAGTTGACCTCCTTATCTACTCAGTTTACAGATCCAAGCCAAAGGAAATTAGTAAATATGTCTTTGTTTCTCATGTAGGTTCCAAGGACAAAGCATTAGTGGGACTGACAGAAACGGTCTTCATAAAGGAGGCTGAAGATCACTTTCTTCAAAGTGATGGATCTCATTGCCCCAATATTTTTCTTACTTGACTGTTCAGCAGGTCATTCACTAAATCACCAAATCCACTAATCTGTTCTGTCCTTACATTATAATTGACTTGATGGAATTATTAACTGGAATTGTGATTAAAAAATAATGTTTTCATGGGGAAATTAAAAAATTATTTCTCTACTAATATTGTTTTGGTTGGTTGTACTTCAATCTAGATAATGAAAACGGCTTAGGAGGCTTCATTTTAGAAATGCAGATGGTATTGTCTTAACTTATTCAGCAACTTGGCCTGGTATTCTTTAAACAAATTGCTATAGTCTCCTAACAGCATTGTACTTCTGTTGGTTTTTTTTGTTTTGTTTTTTTTTTTTAAACAGTCTGGCTATATTTGAAAAAAAAGGTGGAAAGACTTACTGAACTTTAGGCACATGCTGTGAATGCTTTGAATTCAATGGAACCTTAATCACAGGCTTAAGATGTTATTCTGAATTTGGGCTGAAGCACCTAACAAAACAGACAAAATCCAGTAGTCTGGTCACTATTTAACATTGTTATTGAGTATTTCCCCAGAAGATGTGATGCTTTGTAGATTTTTGCCACAGTTGTCTAGTCAATTAATTATTCAGGCTAGGCTTATAAAGTACCTGTTGATAAAAAAGTGGTCAAAACATTAAGCTTTTGAAATAACTATGTGGGAATTTAAAACTATTTTTCTGTATTTCTTCATTCTTTTCAAATTGGCAGTGTATTTGTAACTAATGCTGCCTAGTGTCAGGCACAAGAGGGTATGAAGATATGTGCAAGTGATTTATCTACATGATCAGATGGAATAGGAGGAGGCTGATAGTAGCTTAGTGATCAAAGGACAATGCTGTTGGCAAAATAAAAAAAAATCAATGATCACAGAACTGTGATTTCTTTTAGTTGCTAATATTTTTTTCTACTTTTTTTTTTTTTACAGTGCGAGTTGCAAAACATCTTCCTATACATGTCAATTCATTTACTTAATTTCTGTATAATCAAGTTTTATAGTGGACTGATACTTTTTCTTCTCTTATTTTCTTCACAGATGTAGTGAAATCATAACATCCACATATTAAGGTTTGACATATTAATTTCCTTTGCAGGGAACCAGTAATAGTGGCATCAAATGCCCATTCTTCAGTAAAATAAAAACACTCTACCTCTTTGAACATGTTAAGCTCCCTGAACAGACTTTAATGTGATTTATATGTATTGCTGTAATGATCACCAAGACATATAAAATATAAATCAATACATAGTAAAGCATCTATGATTTGGTGAGTGGTCTTTCTGTTCTACATTTTCTACAGTGCTGGTTAGTTATGCCTTTGTGCCTTCCTCAACATGACTGTTTTGTCTCACATGGTGACTGCAATGACTGAGATAACTAGCAGAGTTGTAAATGTTTCTAATTACTTTGTATCAGTTTTAGAGAATCCTAAGTAATTGGCAAATTGGACTTGGCTCTCCGAGCTTCTCAATGGGATGGGAAGTAATCAAAGAAGAGTGTCAAAAGTACTGAGAGATGGCCAGTGCTACAAATATGAATAAAACAGCAGCCAGCACTGTTTTGAGTAGCTAGATCAGCTAATCATCCATTTGGTACACCGTTCTCAAAAGTGTATTCTCAAAATACCCAAGGCCAAGTTGCAGAACTCCTCCTTGTGTCTGACGATCCACTAACAGAGCAGATGGAGAAAGAGAAGAAGATAGCAATTTGCAGCATGGTAGGGCTTAGTAGGGGTTTCGTACTCCTTGACCTACTGACTTCTTCCCTTTTTATTTTTTTTACTTTTTTACCACTGCTTCATGGCTCCAACCTCTGAAAGGCACATGAGGCCTGCTCCTCACCAGGCATACAGCTCACCCTTCTGTCTGCAATCCTGTCTTGCTTATTCATGCTTCCTGTTATAGAAACACTAAGGCATATTTAATTTTGTAGGTATTTCGTGGAGAAAAAAATGGAGGTGCATTTAATGATGGCTTCTGTGGATTTTCATTTGGCTTAGAATGAAAGAGCTCTAAGGATCAACTGAGGTCTGAGCCGAGCTTATCTCCAAAGGGTATTCATCAGGTCTGCTACGCCAGATCTTGCAGTATGATTGCAGAGCCTCTCTGGTAGGTTTACTATACTGAGTTCTATTAACATGCATGGCTGTGCTATATTTTAAGATCATATTATTTTATTGAAATTGCAGTAGGGATGTCTGTCTTATGTCAGGAAGATACAATCATTAGGGTAGTTTAAGTTCTTTAAGTTTGTCTTTCTATGTGCTTAAAACATCTAGATTCTGTTTTAGCTCATCTCTTGGATAAAAAAAGCACTGCTACAAAGAGCAGGGTTGGGCAAAAACTGCTTTGAGGGGACTATGCACACTTCATGATAATATAAGTTAGAAACATCTGAAAATGCCATATAATGCTAGCCTAACCTTGTCTAGAGAAATAAAGTGATCATTTGAGGATTTCCACTTCTATATTATTAGCTCTTTCCAAAGTAGCCTAATTTAAAAGTTCCCAAGAAGGTAATTCTTGTTTGTCTTCTTATTCCTTCTCCTTGTCTTAAATAAATATTCCAGAATAGTTTTTTGGGGTGGGAAATTCTTAATATATGTCTGGTGATTTCTTACCAGGTTTTTTATTGCTACAGGGATGTTTGTAAAATATATTCCTGTGTCAGGTTATTGATTATCTTTAATTTTAAAATCTTGTGACTCTAATTTCTTACAACTAAAAGCATTGCCAACTGTGACACTATCTTTCACAGAATCACAGAATAGATTGAGTTGGAAGAGACCCACAAGGGCCATCGAGTCCACCTCCTGGCCCTGCACAGGACCATTCCCAAGAGTCACATCATATTCCCAAAATGCCGAAATGGGGAAAAGTCAGGTAAAAGAAATTCTATTTTCAAATACGCTCCATAAGCACCTGCTTTGCTTGCTTGGGCTGTTAAAGGGAAATATTTTCCTGAAACAAAATGTGTGTTTAAGTTCAATACTTCAAAAGCATATGCAGCATATTGAGTAGAACAACAGATTCTGTGGATCGCAGTGTGAACCCCAGGTAAGTTGAGTAAAATTGGTACATTTTTGCCAATTCTTTTGGTTGGGTTTTTTGGTTGTTGTTGTTGGGTTTGGGTTTTGGGAGTTTTTTTTGTAGATTAGATAAGGTGTAATCTGTTAACATAAAAATATGTTATCTATATTTTAATGTCTTATCTTCTAATTTATTTTTAGAGGATATATTTTCCTTCTTTGTTTCTATGCATTTTCTCTGCATTTCATACAGGCATCAGTCCATGCTTTGTTTAATTTATCATTCTCCTTATTTTTTCTCCTTTGTTATGCCAAACCCTTTTAAGCCAATAGCAGCAACAGAAAAATTCTATTAGAATATATTTCAGGCATTACAAGTTCAATGTCAACCTTCTAAATTTTTAATTGCTTATTTTTCTACTTGGATTTTCTGCATATGAAATGATCAGAAGCAGGAACTTATTTCCAACTTACAACCAGACATAGAGAAAATGTAGCTATGCTCTGGCATTGTCCTTGTCATTAGAGGCTAAAGCTGCAGCATAAGAACTACAGCAACTTAATGTCATTTTGAAGCCACATTAGCCTTAAGACTCTGAATACGGTGAACATTTGGTATTTCTTCATCCTCCCTGGAGGAGTTGGGAGTCTCTAAGATATCTTCAAGTAAAATAGGATAAATGAATGACTAATGTATTTCATAGCTATTGCTAAAGGAAATCAACTTTCAAAGTTCAGCTGAAAGTTTTCAACAGTGCAAAATAACTTGTTTTCAGCAAGTGTAAAAAAACCTGTCTGCCACAACCCATGACAACCCAAAATAGATTGTGCTTAGTGGAGATATTGACCGTATTCATCTGAATCAGTGAACTGTCATGGACAATAATGAGGTCAGTGAATTGTTACTATTACTTCTGTATTACTATTTCTTCTGTGCAGTGTACACTTTACATCAGTTTCAGAAATGCCTTTAATAATATTGGCCTAATCAAAGTAAGTGTAGTCATGATCAGACTGTAATACATGAATAACCACACATCCAAAAATGATACATATCATGCTATATAAGCAATTGTCCAATACAGAGCAATCAAATTCATAGCTCAAAAACCATCACTTGTATGGTGGATCTCAAAACGGGAATTCTTCTCTCTCTACATGGATGTTTGGTGTTTTCTGTGAGGTGCCTGTCATTTTAACAAAAGTGACATGCAGAGTAAAGTGGAAAGGTCCTGTTTCAACCTGGGAAGAGGGTGGGGCAGACAGATGAATTGTTCCGTATTTTCTATGAAATCTTAATTGATTAGACGATCACCTTTATTCACCACAGAAAGACTTCTTTCTTTATGATGGATACAACAGCAGGAGAGCAAACTGTTGGAATTGATATACTTTGTTGCTTATCTGAAAGGAGATTTTTTGCCCTAATTTTGCACAATAGTAGAAACTTCCTTTAAATCCCATTTTCCTAACCAGCGCCTAGAATAGCTCTTGTTGTTAGATTCTAAGGACTCTATTGTGGCTTTTAAGCCAGAGCCCGCAGTAGGGGTTGTGGAGGGATGCACCGCCCCCAAGAAACTCCTAGAGGGTTTGTACTTGAGGACGAATCTGATGATAGAATTTAAAAATGGATCATCCAGTCCTCCTATCTGCCAACACAGGATTTTCCCTCCCAGATATTCTTAATGCATTGTTCAATGTAAAAGTCTCAACTCTGGGAGTTTCCAAAGCTTTGCTTGGAAAATTTTTGCCTCTTTTTTTCCCTCAGAAGTAGGAGGACACAGCAGCAGCCATGACCATGTCTTTTAACATATATCACTGTGTACTTTGGACTGGTTTTTGCCTGCTGGCTGGTGTGAATAGGGGGCAGATGGATACGACATTTCTCTTTACTGTCTCCAGATGACTTAAAAATACCACGTGATCCCTGTGTCCTAGGAGGAGATTTGGAACTGCCTTAAACCATCACCTGTCCTTTAATGAATGTCTCAGATTTTGTAAAGTGTGATCTAAAGTGTAATTGCTCCGTTCTGTAATGTGGTGCAGTTAATTTGTGTTTCAGTCAGAAAATGTTGTCCTAATTTTCTGGGTGGTGATTACTCTCCCAACCAGTGAAATTGGCTTGAATGTTCCAGTGCATTTTGTTTACTGTTTAAAGGTTGAAAACTCCAGTGTATTATTTCTTTTTTGGAGAATAATAATAGTGCATTCTTCAATCTTCAGTGTTGATATACCCATCTTCCAGAAGGATTTTGAGAGATTTCAATTATCAGATATTTCACATTGCTTTTGTAAGTGCTGTTGGAAAGCAGACACTGAATTTTCAGAAGTTATGCAAGTCTTTCGTGTAGATGAACCCCCAATCCTGCAAAAAATATCTTGTGTTTAATGCTGTTGTATGTAAGCAATTCTGTCACCTTTATAAATATCAACTCAGAGTTTGATGAATCCATGGGACAAACATATTAATGCTAAAGTATCTTGGCATTTACATGTCAGGCAGTGTCTATGAATTCTCCAGTGTCTTTGGATTAATGTAATAAGTAGTGTAAATAGGACTGTTTTGTAGGGAGGCATGTGGGAAGTCAGTGTTGTACAAAATCTGCCAGTAGTGACTGTAATAGTCATAGAAAACCCTGAAGGCATCGTGAA
Source organism: Urocynchramus pylzowi (assembly GCA_013397555.1). NCBI lineage: Eukaryota > Metazoa > Chordata > Aves > Passeriformes > Fringillidae > Urocynchramus > Urocynchramus pylzowi. Next base: position 143,521 of record VZRH01006782.1, on the reverse strand, counting down.
GATTAAATTTCCATTGGTGTATGTACAATTGTTCTTTGAGAATCAATAAAAACAATATGTTTTAACCCAAGTGATTGGAGGCTAATATTGAGCAAACAAAATTTAAAAGGGTTTTTCCACTTGCAAAAAAATGTTTTAAACTCTACTTGTCTGTGCATTCTTAAGCGGGGAAAAAAAATTCTCTAACAAAAGACTAACAAAGAAAATCTTTATAGGCAGAGAGAAGTTTACAAGCGGAAGAAACAGAAGGGATAGAAGCAGATGAAAAGCCACTTAAAATGAGAAGTGGCCCATTTCCTTGATCTCATGATATATGGTAGACCTGAGAAATTATCAAAATGCTTTCATTGATGCATATTTTGCAAGATATGCAGCGCATAATTGTTCAGTTGATAACAATGTAGTGTTTTGTAGGAAAAAAAATTAGTTTCAGTTGAACACTATGAGTCCTGTTCAAACATTGAACTTCTTGTTCAAACACTGTGACTACTTAGTAACATGCAGGTGGCTATGACAATGAGTTCTTGCTTTTTTTGGTGAAGTTCTGTCTGCACCAAGTAATGAAAGTATTTCAGTTAGACTTCCAGGGATTGAAAACAACCATTTTTGAGCAGCATATTTATCTGCAGTATCCAGAGGTGACACTGCCTATGTGAATACATTTGACTCAGGCTGGAGTTCATAAGTAAAATTACCAGATTAATCAAAGCATCAGGCTAGTTTACCACAAAAGAAAGGTTTAATTTTATATGCTAAGGTATTTTCCATTTTAAAGCTACAGACAGACTTAAGGTGGGAAGCCAGATTTCAATAACTAAAGTTCTTTGTCAGTTTAATTAGCTGTTGTCTGGCTTTCTAATAGTTTCAGAATCTGATTTTACATATTACATTTTGATGGCTGTGGTGCCTGGGAGGAATGATAAAAGAGTACCTCTTACAAAAATCAGATGAATTTTAGAGCTATTCCTAGAGGCATTTTCCATCTACATTATTGTCCTGCTTCATTTTGTGCCACTTTCAATTTCCAGGTAGGAAAAAAACCATGGAGCATTGTGCAATTCCTGAACATAGTTTCTCTCCAAAACCTCTTTGAGACTTTATGCCTTTCCACCTCTGAGTAAGTGGCAAAGACTTAATAGTTGTTCTGGTCAGGGTGTCAAGATAAGGATGCATTTCCATTTCTGTGGAATGGCAGCACACCCTTACCTGTGTATTTCACAGTTTGTTTATAGTTTGTTTATTCTTTGCCAAATATTTTGAAGACTGTATGTACCTACATTTCTCAGCAGTTCCTTCACTACATTTTGCACACTTCTATTCACCCCTGCAGTGACCTCATGGGCTTTCTGCCATCTGCCATTGTTCCTTTATTCTAGTGTACGGTGCAGTCTCACGTAATTTATGACTTTGCCTGATATTTAGTAGATAGACAGGATTATTGCCCACAGATGGCTGTGGTTCACAGCCAGAGGCATCTTCACAGAACTAGTGGGAAGAGATTTATTCATGTTACCATGTGACTTCTACTGTAAGCTAATTTTAGCTCTGGGTTTCTCTTGATAAGTTAAAATGAAGCAAGAACTCTGGGTCAAATTTATTATTGCCTCAAGTGATGCAGTTTCATTGATTTCTGTTGAGTCACACCTGTATGTCAGGTGTGAAATTAGCTGTCCATTTTTTTTTCATTAGTAAAATAAAATATATGAGAGTATATTTTAACTATAATGCATGTGTGCAGTTACAAATATTTCTGGTCTTGAAGCTGTACCTTTGGAGCAGAAACAACAGGAAAGATTTATAAAGTCATACAGTTGTTGCCAGTAGATGACATTGTCTGCCAGCTTTACGTTTTCTCTGCTTCTTTTTATGGGCCACTGGAGTCATATATTCTGTCATTCTCAGTGTGAGACTCGGAACATTTCTTTGGCAAAGTCAGGGAGACTGGCGTGTTGAAAGTGAGCCAACACAGTCAGGTGGTTTCATTTGTACTTGATTTTGAGACTAGTTCTTGCAGCAGATAGGACATGAAAATTGTATTGTATCTTTCTGATGTGTTTGTTTCATGGCTAGTTGAAATAGTTGCTGCTGGGAAATTTAAGAAATCTAATTAGTAATAAATACACTGAGTAGAATCAGTGGCTTTTCTAATATCTGCAAATTCTATTCAGTATAGTGCAACCTTAACTGGGTCTATGTTATAACATTTCAAGTATCAGTATGCAAATTAAAGTGCCTACATATTTCCTTGCTGTAGACTGAAGCAGAAATTCCCAGCCTCCAGATTGTAATCTATAGGTCATTTATAAGCAGTTGGGTTTGAGGGGAATGGTGCTTGAAACAAAAGCCATCTGGAACACACGTTTAAGATTCTGCTACAGGAGAGGTAGAAAAAGAAGTCTATATAGGAAAATGCTGCATTCTCACCCTGCAAGGTGCTAGGCATCCTTTCCATTTCACTAGGAAGTCAGTGGGAATTAGGAGCACCCAGCACTTTCGGCTTCATGTAATTCAGGAATGCCATATGTAGTTAAATATGTTAAACCAAAAGGTGAAATAAGTAAATGTGCTAGTTGAGGTTCTGCCAGCAGAGTTATTGATGATAGCATCAATATAAATTCTCGCTATTTGTTATTACTACTTTTGTTATTATGACAAAGATGATGCTGGAAGTATTTTTAAAGTTTTGCTTTTCTGTGTTGAAGCTAATCTGGACTGACACTTGTGAAGAGTACATCTGATCATCTTTTTGACATCTATGTTCCTTCTGTTTTGATAGTGCAACTTTAAAACCATTGCACTCATTTCTCAAAATGGGACAGTATGGGTAACAGTAAGAACAGAATTCCATTCTGCTCCTTACTGTCCAGCCTGGTTTTCAAACATGCTTGTTATGGATGAGAGAACAGACAGGTAAAGGGAGCAGGTTTGCATGTGGAGGATTTGCAGTTGATTGCTTTGACAGTATGAACTCAACACTGTTTTTGTCCTTCTGTGGTCTTTAAAGTTGAGCTGGTATAGAAAAGAATGCAGTACATGTCCCACTGGAGGCTATAAAGCCTGTGTAGGTGGGTCAGCACATGAGTTCACTGTTTCAGGAGCAGCACCTGCAGGATTAACCCTATGGGAAACGATCTCCTCATCCTTTACTAAAGACATTTCTAGAAGGTACAGGCTAATTTCAGATTAGACATGTCAAGGCACGGAGAAAAGTCATTGACACAGCAGGTGCATTTAAATATGACTGTCTAATTATACAGTGATGCAAGTTTGCTCCCAAGAAACTAAATGTACAGTGCCATGGGAAACATGGTATCTGCCTGTCATGCTGTTAAACAGAAAAGCAGTATTTGGCAGTAAGGCACGTTTCATGTATGAAATCATAAAAATCATGGTGTGGTAAACATCTGATCATACCCATTCTTAATCAAGTACTGTGCTGGTTTCAGCTGGGGTGGAGTTAGTTTTTGTCACAGTAGCTGGTATATGGTTATGTTTTGGGGTTGTGCTAAAGACAGACTTGATAATATAGTGATGTTTTTGTTATTGCTGAGCAGGGTTTAGACAGGGCCAAGGCATCTTCTGCTTTTTGTACTGCCCCTGTGGTGAGGATGCTGGGTGTTTGTGGGATGCTGGGAGAAGACACAGCCAGGACAAGTAACACCAACTGACCAATACCGGGGGATATTCCAGACCATACAGCATCATGCTCAGTATATAAAGTAGGGGGAAGAAGAAGGAACTGGGGACATTGAGAGGGGTGGCATTTGCCTTCCCAAGTCAGTGTTACATGTGGTGGGGCCCTGCTCTCCTGGAGAAGGCTGAACACCTGCCTGCCCATGGGAAGCAGTGAATTAATCCCATGTTTTGCTTTGCCTGTGTGCACAGCTTTTGCTTTCCCTTTTGAACTGCCTGTTATCTCTACCCATGAGTTCTCCATCTTTTACCCTTCTGATTGTCTCCCCAGTCCTGCTGTCATGTGAGTGACTGTGTGGGGTTTGGCTGCTGGTTTTGCCTGGGGTTAAACCACAAGAAGTATGTACACTTATTTCCCTTCTGCATACTTGGGGGTTTGCAACATGCATGTGGGTTGTTACAGAGAAACGTAACTTCTGAAACTTGAGTAGGCATTTTAAGGTTTAATTTCAAGTTTATTTAGTTAGTTTTCGTTTGAAAGTTGTGCAATAGAATTTTGAATCAATTTTAAATGGACCATAATAGTAGAGGATAACAGAGCAATGTTGTTCTGCAGCTACTGCTAGTCTAATTCTGACATATGGAGAAGTTCACTGGTGGCTAAATCTAAACAGAGCCTGGAGCCTTATTGTGTGCTGGGGGTGTGAGGCAGGTAGTTTACAAACATGGTTCTGGCTTGAGGGCATCTTTCAGTGATAGAAGTGTTTTCTTGCCCTTCTCACATGCCCTATATCAAAATTCTTTGTTTCAATTGGCAATTCTGCCCTAGACAAATGATGCTTTATCTCTACTCAGTTGTTGAAGTCTAGGCAGGCAAGCAAATGTAGAGAAATGGGAAACACAATAAAATATTATCTCAAATTATAATCAGACAGCAATTGTTGTTACCTATGGAGAAAATCTGAGTAGTAAATGAGAGTTATTGCATCTTAAATGGATTGTGTTATTTATTAATTTACTTGCATGGTGAAGTACAGGCATTCACAACCCTTACATGCCAAATGCTACAGAGTAAGATTGCAGTAGGTTTGTTCTTTCCATCTTTTGCTCAGTATGCACTTCAATACTCACTTTTACAAATTTTTACTGCAGTCAACTGACTGGGGTTTTTACACCTGCTTTTGCCATGCTTTCTCCTTTACACTGACTAGATATGTATTTAGCTAGTAAAGTTGACTCTGCAATGCTGACATCATTCAGAATTGCAATAATTGAACCCAATAATCAATTAATGTTTTGAGATAATATGTATTCCCCAAAAAGCCATTACAAAATGCACTAAATTTTCTTAGCACTCTCTGATATACTCCTGCTGAGAAGTAAAATGTTCCTGCAATGTACACATTCAGTCTAAGACTACCTAATTAATGACTCTAAATGCCATCTTCTCTTAGTTATGATGGTGAAAGGATATTTGTTTTGAGCCCAAGAGCATTTACTGAATGACAAAACAGATATTCAAAGCAATCCAGAACAAAGACAGTGAACATTGTATAATAAAGAAGATGAACGTTCATGGTGAATCTTTTAATATCTGAGTTTGAGATCTATCTTCAGTGAGATCCCTTGGTGTTCTTATATCAATCAACCAGACAAAAATTGCAAAGTGAAGGGTGTGACTCATGTGCTCACTTGTATATTCAGCCAAAATTACAGAGCTGAGCAGATCCCATAATTTCTGGCTTTCCAGCACTGTCTCTGGCTCCCAGCATCACTTCATCATCACCACCCTGCCAAGAATCACTACATTCAGCAGTCACTAAAATGTCATATATGCAGAAACCATTAATCAACCTCAGACCTAGCTTATATAGGCTTTTATTTAGGGCAAACATCAATCCCATCTCATTTCTGTTACCCATATCCCTTTATACATTCACTCTCTAAGATTCTTCTGCCATCTGTAGCCAGTACTTAAGCCACAAATTAATTTGAGCCAAGATACTTCCTCTGTGAGAGAAAAAAAATTGCCTCTGTTTTTTTCATGTTAGTCATAGTCTGAAGAGTCTGTCCTGGAAGAGCTACAGAGATGGAAATGGACTTGCTATCCAAAGATGGAAATGGATGATGAAAACTGACTCTCTGATGAACAAGAAATGCAACAGATGGTTATTACGTGACCTGGTATAAATTATGTCTTTATTCTCATGCATTTTTCTGGTTTATATTCAGTGTTGTTTTCCCTCCTTGAAATATTGCTATCTCTGTACTGACATCAGTTCTTAAAAATTATGTTTTAATTTGTTAGGATTGTCTTGAAGACTGCTACAGATCCTCCCTACTTCTGACTAAAGTATTGCTGTGCCAAGATATTCAGTTTCTTGAAAGAATTTTGCTAATTAATTTATTGTTTACCAAATGTTGATTTATAGGTCACATTAGAAATGCCTTTTTTATGCATCTTGTAACTATTTAGAAAGTAACTATATATAAAAAAGTTATCTGCTTTTGTTGCTTATTACTATCTGATGGGACTGCATACGGCCACACTGCAGATGTCTTTCTCTAGTTTTCTGCAAGGCTGAATCCTTCTGAAGACCTAGGAAAACTTTGTGAAATCCTATGTTTTCTGGAAGAGAGCAGTTCACTGCTCTTCACAGACTGCTGATTCTGGTCATAGCCACAAAAGGCCTAATTACAGCCTTTACTGGAAACCCTGTAGTATCCTTGGCACCTGCTGCTGCTGCACAGTGAGTACTTTTCTTGTTGCACAATGGATCTGTCCTTTTCATTGCTCAACAGTCTTCCCTCTCGCACCTTCAAACAAATACCATTGTTTCCTGGAGAAAGAACGTTTAAAGGGTGCTGTAGCATTCACCCTTCCAAATGGCAGAGCTGTCTCTATAGAGCTCTGTCATGCTAGAGGGCTCATTCCAGTACACAAGTACTTCCTCCTAACATAATCAGGAAAGGACAGCTAACACATAATTTCACGGTTTAGGTTGTCAGCTGGTTCTTGGCTCCTTAGAAGCTCGGATCACTTCAAGGACAGAAGCCATTTGTTCCTGATGTTGAGCACTACACAATCTTCCTGTACCATCCCTTTCTATTTTAAAGGGAAGGGAAAAGGTGAATTCTCAAAGAGAATTACTGATTATTAAATTTTCATTGAACTAAAAATCTGCAGGAGTTTAAAGCAACTTGCTGCCACCATTTAAAAGTGGAGAAGGTAGCAGTTCTGATCAGATCCTGCCGGACAGAAAAGTTAATGGAAAATGGTAGGAAATACAATCTAGAAGGTTCTGGAACATGTTGATAATTAGACCAAATCTGCCATCATTTTTAAATTAGAAATTTTTGTGCCAAGTTGCTGGTATTATACTTTGTAGTGAGTTTCAGAGCAACTCACTGAGTTTTCTGAAAACTTTTTTGATCAAATGGTTCAGCTGTGAAAAAGAGAAGGCAGAAGTAAAACCAAAGCTTTGTGAACAGTGTACAATGGTCTTTAGTTTCAAATTCAGGTCTGGGTCCAACTTTTGAATTCCTGAAAATCTCTTTGAATCCAGGCTTTTGGTTTAGGGGCACAAGGTAGTTCTAGCAGTTTTTTTGCAGGTCTTATTAGGAGCTTAATTTCTTTCTGAAAGAAGAATATGAAGTTGACTTTTTTTGTCCTCTCTATTTATTTTATAAGAAAATCCTATGTCCTATGGGGCAAACCAAAGCTAAGTTTAGATGCTGTGTCTACACCAATGGACAGGTGTGATCAGAGCTGTTCAGACTAAATACTTTTCACTATATATAGGGAGAGAGAATGCACAGAGACATTATTCTGTTTTGATGTCCAGACCTAGGAAGAGTGGATATCTGGGGATCAGGGCTATGAATTTACTTACGTAATTGATGGTAGACTTTCTTTTTGTCTACTGTGAGCTTGCATGTAGTCCTGTTAGGAAAAATTACTAATTCAAAGACTACATCTCATGGTCCTTGAGCACACACATGCCAACTCTGAGTTTGGGAGTATAACTTTTTTCCATTGATCCCACAGTAAAATATTTTGCCTGACCTCAGAAAGTGTTGTAAAATTTATTACTTATGGAAGTTAAAAAAGGGGACCACAGTGCTGGATGTTTATTGTAATGTTACTAAAATGTTTCTGAGGTCTTCATTGAAGCTTCTCTGTTATTGTTCTCCTGTTCAAGGGTTTGTGCTCATTGTTGGATTGCCTGCTGATGCCAGTCTCAGTTCTGTGAAGTATATTTCATTTGCACGTGCAAGTGTCTGGGTTTAAACATGTTAACAGGAAACATATCATATAACAGACATTGTATAAAGAAAAGCTCCTCAATTCTGTTTTTCCACAAGAAGAAAGAGTGCTGGTTTATTATGTTTAAGCTCAGTTGGGTTATCCATATAATAAATATTACATCTGTATTGTAAATTATGAAACCTGAAAATAGTTAACTCTTCCCCGTTTGCCATGCCTTTTCCTACTAGCAGAGTGCCTTAGGCCCTGCAGATAATTCCTCATGCAGAGACACCAGCTTTCAAAACACATTTGCAATATATTTCCCCATACTGTACACACATTCTGGCCACCTAATTGTTCTCCATTATTGTGAGTTTTTGGTTTCTACAAGCCATACTAAATACTTGAATATTGGAATACTCAAGATTTCTAAGCAGGCATTTTTATCACTCAACAAGAGTGTTGTTTCTAGACAGTTTTTACTATCCCTGCCCCCTTTTTTTTTCCTTTTTTTTTTTTTCCCTTGAGGGAACCCCAATTTTAAGGTGCCATACGTTTATGAAAGTATAGTAAGAGACATACCAATCTCCTATTTTCTTAAAGTCTTTCTTTTTATTTAGTTTTGTCCATAGTGCCAGGGAAAGCATTACTGATCTTGATTCCATTTTAATTAACAGTCAAAACCTAAAAGACTTTACAAGCAATCACTATTTGTTCCTGCATTTTCATAGCTGGAATTTGGTATTTTTGTTGATTAATGCTTTTCACTTTTCCCTTGAAATAAGAAATGAAATTAAAGAAACTATGATCGTGGAATTTTTTGCCAGCAGCAGAAACAATATGCCCAGGGGCTTCCAACATACACATTTTCTCTCTAATATAAAAGAAAAAAGAATTCTGACCAAAGCAAGTCAAAGAATTTTGAGGTAAGACTGAAAAGAGTACTTTAACTTCTGGATATGAGCCTGAGCCTTTGGCCATTTTCACATCTATGGCTATGTGCCAAAAATATTTATTGATAGTAGCATGTCTTTTGTGTTCAGCTTTTGTTCTGTTTTCTAGCTAATTGATTCTTTCATGGAATATTGTAACTGATTGATCAAAGAAAAAAGAGCAAGAGACTTTCCTTCACGTTTACTTCCTTGACCTAATGCCCAAAGTTTACTCTTTTTCTGAAAAATTTCCAGATGTTTAAAGGGAAGAGGATACTCCTTTGCAGATATGGACTCGTTAATACAGTAAGAGGAGCAGCAGCGTATTTTGGATAGGTACTGCTTAATTCAGGGAGATTTGCAAATCATAACAAAATCACAGAATCACTAGGTTGGAAGAGCCCTTTCAAGATCATTGAGTCCCACCCATGCCCTAACACCTCAACTAGACTGTGGCACTGAGTGCCACATTCATCTTCTTTTAAACACAGCCAGAGATGATGATTCCACCACCTTCCTGGGCAAACCACTCCAATACTTTATAACCCTTTCTATAAAAAACTTTTTCCTAATATCCAACCTATATTTCCCTTGGTACAGCTTAAGACTGTGTCCTCTTGTTCTGTCAGTTGTTGCCTAACATTGACGTCCAAGTGACAGTAACCAACAAAGCAGTAGGAATGCAAAGCCCAGAGATGGTATAAGCACAATGCGTAATCCATAGAATAAACAGTGTTTTCTTTGGCATAAATGAGTTGTGAGTCTGACTGTAAATAATCTAAAATGAACTTTAAAAATACTTTGTATTTGTATGTGGCTTTACGTGGGAGGATTCTGTTGGGCATTGGCTCAGTCAGTACTGAACTGCATTTCTCCTTGGGCTAGAAAGCAAGAGCTGTTCTGATGAAAAGCAGTACAGAGATGTTTGTCACTGGCACTGGGAAATGGTGCCAGTTACTCCTTTCTTAGCATGGGCCATATTAATCCCAAGCACTGAGTACTCATATCACTAGTGAAAAATGGCAGCCTGGGAATACAGTGCGTTTATTTGGGATATAAGTGTACTATGGAGTCACCAAATCACTTTCAGTAGTTTGTTGGAATTTACAACATTTTTGTTCTAAATTCAGGGTGGGGAGGAGAGGGGAAGTGTTATTCCCCTGTGAAGTATGGTGCCAGATGACCCTTCTGCCTGAAATAGTATGATCTGGACAGCATGTTGTTTACAGAGAAAGTAATTTAGTGCTACTAGTAAGTTGTACAAGAAATCATAGCATTAAGTTTGAATTAGAGTTTAGCAACGATTATTTTTCATCTCCTTAAAAGGATTATGTTCTTCAGTCTTGTGTTGGTGGGCTGAAGTGAAGTCATAAAACCAGTTACAAAATTTGTATCTGTCAAGTTTTTTCCATGTGGAAAACAATGGGAGATAAATATACTCATGTTCTGGAAAAGCTGATGGAGGAAAGAAAGGAGTTACTGCTAAGTAGACACATGCTGGTCAGATAGGAATGATCCTGTGCCTCAGTTATAATGCCTGCTACTGCAAACTCTTCAGACCACCCTCTTAGCTGATTTGATTCATGTGATTGAATATAGCTAGGATTGGTCTTGAAAGACAACTGAGTATCTCTAGGCAACTTCTGAGTATGTCAAAAGAGCCTGGACTAGGAGGCCTGGTTTCTTCCTTCCCTGGAGGTCAAATTGTTTGCCAGAGACTTGTCTACCTGCTCCATCCCTCTTTCCACCCCAGCCTCCTACATACACTCCTGCAAGCAGAGTAAGCCGTCACTGGGAGCTCAAGGAGCTTGCTTCTGGTCAGTGAAAGATAGAATCAGTGGTCTTGATGTGGAACTGCTCTTGGAGATGAATTTCTCCATTGCACAACCTGCACACCTAGAGAGGGAGAGGCCTGCCTGCCTTGCCAGCTCTTGCCTTGCCTGTGTTCTCTGTTCTGTCCCCTTCACCACCCCGTCCCTTGTCCTTTCTCCAGTATGGTGTGTGGCTGTGGGGCTTCCTGCTTCTGGCTCCCTGGAAGGGAAAAATTCTTTTGTTCCATTCCTGCAATATGGAAACCAAGACTATGGCTGGATAGGGTGATGTGGGAGGCCTGGACAGCGATGAGACCTTGCCTCTGTCTGCTCTGCTTCTGTTCCTCCCACTGGCAAAGAGCTTTATGGCCTTTTTCTGAGGGGTGGGGATTTACTTAAGCCAGGTGCCAGAAAACCAATTTCAGCTTCTGAATCCTGTAAACTGTATAATAGATGATGTGTTTCTGAGCCTGTGGTGAGGACAACTTTGTGGTCCATGCAGGAGTGACTTGGAGGACAGTGAGAGGGGCACCCAGGAGCACATTCACTGTCAGGCAGGGGCTCCTTTGCTGGGGATGGAATGGTGGAAGAGAGTTTTGTAATGCTGGCATAACGCCTTCACCTTGAAGGCAATGGGCCTGTTGGGCACCAACCCAGTTTCCTTGGAACAGGAGGGAGAAATACCTGAGAGTCTGGGAGAGACTGTGAGCTCTGTCTAGGCATCCAGAAGACTGGGGCATGTAGAGCAACAGCAGTCAGCACCTGGCATTTGGCCTTGGCCACAACAACTTCATGAAACTCCCCCTTCTCCACCAGTACCCTGTGGAGTACTAGGTGACACCCTGTGTTTTCTTCTGAAACATTTTCCAGCTCTACTTTTATATCTTTCTAGTCCCTTGGGAGCTTCTATTTCTATCTGCATGCATTGTTCCCACTAATTAATAAAGGCTTCCACTTTGGTGGGCCTTCCTTTTCATTTCTGATGGATGCACTGTTCTTGGAAGAACCTGCCTATGATGTTCTAGAGATCTTCTTGTGGGCATATTAAGGGATCCGATCTTTTCACTAGTAAAGTGAAGTAAATTAAAAATGTACTATCACCAGTATGCTAATTTTATTTGTATTATAACACCTCAGCCTTGTAATTAGGTAGATTGTACTGAATTCAGTGAAGTTATAAAGACCTAAACATTTATTCAGTACCTTTGATTTACCCTCTTAATAATTTACTTGTTTGCAAGAATTATCTGTTCTGCATCCACCTGGAGCTTTTATTTTATTACACTTTGTGATCTAAAATTTGGCTACAAGAAAAACCCTCAAGGTTGACAAGGACTAGGATTGACAGAACTGTGGCTCTTTGAAATCCCTGTTGTCCATTTAAATTTTAATGTTTCTATCATTTGTTCCTCAGTGTAAATTAACAGCCATGGCAGTGTGTTGGGTTTCTTTTCTGTAGTCAAGACTTTAAATTTAATTCAATAGCCTAGATTTACAGCTATTCTATATTTCACAAGGCAGAATCAATAATGTGACTGAAGTGAAGAAGATAAAAATTTATGGTATCTTGCAATTTAATGGTTGAAAAGATGCAATTGGAGAGATCATAAATTGTGAAGGAGTTTATGCTTCATTGCTCCTGATTCAGTGCTTGCTGTTAGAACTTGATTTGTGACTATTCACAAGGTGTGATTAATGGTGTGATCGATGCTTGCTTCAGTGCAGTAAAGCAGTTGTAATGCTCTTCATTAGAATAAATAAAATAAATTGACTGAGGCTTTATAAAAACTGTGTAACATTTAAAATCTAAAATGTCAATTTTTTTTTCCTGTTACAATTTAGGTTTCTTCAGGCAGTTTCCACCTACATCACATCAGTCATTGTCATTCTTTTTGGATATTATAGAAATCCATGTGGGTTTGGGTTAGCTTTATGCAAAGCTCAGTGAAGGGGAAAAAAAAAAGATTTGAATAGGGCTGACTAGAGACTAAGATTTCTCGTGGCTGTGTTTTGCCATCCTGGAAAAGTACATGTATTCTCCTTTAGCACATGCAAATTTAAAGGAATCAAGGCAGAAAATGAATCTTCCATATACAGCTCTACTAAAACCAATAAAAATTAATAATGTTCATTGTTTTTAAATGGGATGGATGTATGATTGGTGTTCTAGCAGAGACAATGAAGATAAAGAGTCCTTTTTGAATGGTGTTTTTTTGGTTTAGGGATGTTCATTACATAATCCAAAGCTATCTCACAGTGTGCTCTAAAACAGACAGGGGAATATGAAAAAACTGCAACAGCCATGAAAGGCAGTAGAATGTAATGATTTTGATGTTGTCATTTAAAGAATTTGGCTCCAGGAGATACAAACAAGAAATAGGGTGGAGGATGCCTTGTGCTATTTAAATCCCCTGCAGTATATGGATCATTTTGAAGTTTTAGAAGTATAAACATGCTGTGTAAAACCTGGGGGAGAAAGAAATTGTACCATGAAACTTAGGGAAAAAAAATTCTACTGTGGCTTGAATCTAGAGCTTTTTTATTTACTTTTGTTTGCCTTATAGAGAGATTAGCCTGTATCTAGCTGGAAAAGTTAATCAGGTTTCCACTGTGCTCCCTTGCTCTGATTTTCTTTGGTGTCCTTTGTCATGGTGTGTGTAGAGATTTCAGGTTTGTGTTTGATTTTAAGAGGAACTATAGGTAAATCTAAAGTTGCTAGACAACAAAGCACCATTTGAACAACAGCAGTGAACTAAATATTTCCTATAATTTTTGTAGCTTAAAATATGCTGTAGCAACTCCAGGCACCAATGAGCATGCATTTTCTGTGTGGAATTGCAAAGAGAATTAAAGTGTAAGGAAACTAAAAACGTTTTTGAAGCGCTATGTCAAATTAATGCTTCTATTATTGCACACAGTATTTACAGACTAGCAGTTGTAACTTCACCAAAAAAAAATCTTAAAATAGATCATATTCTGTCTTTCAGCAGTCTGGCAGAAATTCAGATGTTAACTACAACACGTTCTGACAGTAAACACATGGTAAAATGTGTGAGACTATAATGTAAGTAGCTACGCTTTTATTTTGTACATGATTTTTTGCTCCCTCACTGTCAATTGAAAAGCCAATAATTCACATACACATGCGAGTTTCTGTGAGTCATAAAAACTGGGCTTGGTAAGAGCAGACACAATGTAGCAGCAGCCATAGACCCCAGAGCATTGTAGCTGAAAGATCCCAAGAGCCACTGTGCTGTAGTGGGCACAGAGGTGTAGTTACATACTGCAGTCATGCTTACTTGACCACCTGAGTTTGCCTCTATCCAACAACTAAAAAATGTAGGCCCACAAGGAAATGTGAAGCTCTAGTTGTGCATAACAAAACAGAAGGTTGACTCAACCCAAAACTCCACCAATTGTGTGGCAGAAAGAATACCTGTGTCCCCACTTGTTTGGTTTGATTGTGGGGTTTTTCTCTCTAAGGAACTGATTACATATCCGACATATTATTATAATGTGGGAAAAAGCAATAGCATGGAACCCTTAGAACCTGCTATTTTACTTTATCATTAACAAATGCATAATCCTTGTTTTATAGAAAAGAAGACTGAAGCGTTGAACAATTTCTCCAATATCATATGCCAAATTTGCTGCAGTGTGCTTTCCACCATCTCTTTAGACCTGTACCATATTCATAGAATCAGAATATGCTGAGTTGGAAGGGAACCATCAGAGTCATCCAGTTCAACCCCTGGCCCTGCACAGGATGTCCTAAGAATCATCATGTACTTGAGAGGGCTTTTGCATTCCTCTTTTCAATACAGAAAGTCACACCCTTTTATAAAGAGTGTCAAAAAGTATGCTATAATAGGATTTTGTTTGGGACTTTTTGCTTATTTTCAACCGTTTAAAAAAAAAAAAATTCTGTTAAGTAGGGATGTTTTCAACTGTTTAGACATTTCGCAGGTATATTTAGCCAGAAACACATGGGCAGTATATAAAGAGTAGATTTTGTTATCAGACTGATGAACTATGGTTTTGCCCTATTTTTTCAAATGTGACAGGCCGTAAGAAAGTGGCTCAGATTAGGCCAGGTGCTGAAAGCAGTGTGACAATACTGAAGAAGCAGAATAATACAGTGCAAAGGTTTTGGGAGGGCTGCGTCACTACACCATAACTGCTTGTTGTATCTAATCTCATCTCCTCAGAAAGAGCTGCACTCTACGCAGTGCTGTGTATGGATATTCTCATCTGGCTCTACCAGCACTGGGGGTTTCACCTGACAGAGGAAGTTTTTGTGGAAGAGAAGAGGGTTTAAACTGAAATAGCTCTTCCACACTGCCCTTCATAATGGACTTCTTCTATTCCCACCCCCCCACCCCGTTAAATGCCTTGCTGCAGTCTAATTTAGTCCACTTGAAAGTGGACTAGACAAAAGGGTTACCCCTCAGACAGAAGGAGATTGTTCATATAGGAAACTACATGAACTGCTTGGAGTAAGAAGGGATGGATTTACTAGTGCTGGTTCATCAATACACGAAGGTAGCAACGTAGGCCATTCTCCAGCTTTACGTGTCCATGACATACTATGTGAATGTCCAGACAGTTTGTGGTTTCTATTAATTTTTCCTCCAGAGGGAAAGTTGTTGTTTCTTGTCCAGGCAAATATTGTTTGGACAAGAAACTCCTTGTTTGGGTAACATCTGCAAATGTTGGCTTCTCTCTTGAATCAAATATTCTCTTCTCCGTTTTCCCTTTCTTTGTAACAATGTCAGTGGTGAAGATTTAACAGTACCATAAAATTCTAAGGGCTTTCAGTTGAGGTTCTTGAATAATTTCAAGTTACAGGCAAAAATACTGAGGCATGGCACAATTTACCCAAAGCTATACTCTTATTTCCTTGAGCTTAATCCTGCATCCTGTCCAGTGGACCATTCAAGCATGAGAGAAATCATGCCTCTATACCTAGTGGTATCTTCCCAATTTTTGAAGGAGATGCTGGCTCTCCTTGTAGTAACCAGCAGATGCTGCTGCAGAGCATCAATACTAAACCTACTCTTGCTATTTTTATTATCACTATTAATGCTGAAAGGGGTACCTTCTATTCTTGTTTAGCCTTTGCAAATTTGAGGTGGGCTGATGGAGTCTCTTTCTTTGTTTCATAGGAGAGAGAGCCCCATCTTGCCTTTGCTCTTGCCATTTCTCTCCTAGTTATGCGTGTGTCTGTCCAGTGTCTATCAGTTTCTGTTAGATCCCTCGCAGCTCATTACAGTGTTGCTCAATTTATTAGGACCAATTGTGCATTCATACCTTCTTTCATCTGAAGAGCACTTTTAAATGTTAGACTACACACTAATCAAGTTGAACATAATAATGAGAGCATGTTCACATTGTTAAGGTAAATGATCCAATGTATTCCTAGTGAAGACATATTTGAACTACAGTTTGTGCTCTTTGTTACAATATTGAACATTCTGGACAAGTATGCATTGTGTTGTTTTGCAGCAGCCTTGCAAATATATGGTTATTATTGCATTGCTGGCAGAACTCTGGATATTTTATTGCAGCTTTGTGATAAATTTCTAAGTGCAATTAACTGGGGAGGATTTTATTGTGTAAATGTCTTCCTATAAATTAGAATATTAATACATGAATGGAACATCCACCTGTACATACATGCATCTTTACATTTACAGTAGTGACTGCTGTATGAGGCTGAGCTTGATACAATGCACTTCTTCTCAGTGAAGGCAGTAGCTATTTATTAGCAACTTCAGTGTTGTTAATATAGCCTATGAAGCTGGTGAGTGGAGCTAAAAAAAGTAAATTATTACTTTGGAGGTAGGAAGATGGGAGATAGTAAAGGCATAAAAACTTTCTCTTCTTCATGCTTAATGGGGCACATTTTGGGATTTGGACATTTTGCATTTTTCCATTCCTCAGAAAGGGAAAGGAACTGTTTGATGCAGTTATTAAAATTCTATAGGAGAACCTAAGGGCTCTTGTGCTGTGTGAGGAATTCTGTTCTAGGACTTTTGCAAAGAAAAAGACACTTTTACATGAGTAAAATGGTCTGATTGCATTCCTATAGAGCAAGTAGAATTAGGTTTCAGCTTTGTAAAAGGATGTCCAGTCTTACGGCACTAAATGCACAGATAAATGATGGTGAAACATGTGCAAGGTAATCCAGTGAACATGGGTGGTGGCAGCAGTGACTGTAGCAGACATCAGGGACCATAATACAGTCCCAAGGTCCCAGTGTTGTTTGTGTGCTGGACCCAGGCTGCTCAGTAAAGGTGGAGCAGAGCTCACTGTCCTCACCGTGCCTTCCTTCTGGAGAGCAGCAGGGTTCGCAGGGCAATGAAGTTCTTTGTTCTCTTGCTGCTTCAGAATGTGTGCTGGAACATTTTCTCCTGAGAACACTTCATTGCCTAATGTCAATACACTTATACATACCTTTAGGAAATGTCCTGCCTGGATGCAAATGAGGTGGTTCTCATCTGTCTCATCTGCTGTACTTCTTAAGGAGGTATAGCAATCCCTTCTAAGTGATGTGGACCAGATTTTTCCACATTCCGAAGCAAAACTTTCCACAACAGTTAATTTAATGTAAGTACCACTCCCAGAAATATATCTGTACTGGAGATCTTTCATTGCTGTTATTATGACTTTCTATGCATCAGTTAAGTGTCTCAGCATGTGGTTCAGCTGTGCTTTTAAGTCATTGTTCCCATTTTCAAAGCTGTAGTTTCATGTCTGTATAAAATTCTAGACTAATCATATCTCCTCTAAAGTCACGTGGGCAATTGCACATTAAAGACAAAATTTGGCCTAAGCTTTGCCACCTTTTTACAGGTCAGGGAAAATGATAAAAAAAAGGGGCATAAATCATGGAACAATCCATGCGCCAAAGTCTCTAAGCCAGGTTTCTCAGAGCAACAGTGTATCCTCTCCACATCTTTCACCTCAGAACATCTGGAAAACAGGTTTCTACAACTTAGGATATAGCAATATGAAAAGAAAATTTTCACTCTGAAATAATGTTTAGATTTAAGTACAGTTTAGAGTGCAGAGGCCAAAATATTTACAGTAGATTGTTTATCTTTTACCACTCCTTATTTTGTTACATTTTCTTAATAATTTTATTTTTAAACTACTATAATTTACAAGGTAATACGATTCGTTTTCATTATTTTGGCTGTACCGCTCATGTTCATAAAATAAAGTAAGTAGTGAAAAATGGGCACTTTGCCCAAATTCTCAAAGTTATTTATATGTCTCTAAAATCCAAACTGGAGGAGCTAAAGGGAAAATTTGCATTTCCTGCAGTTGAAACAAGCTTAACATCTTGCTGAAAGTGTCAGAAAGCCAAGCCCAAATTACAATGAGCACATGGAAACTCAGATATAAATGCTGTATTTTAGTAAATATTATCTTACCCAGCTGATATGAAAACATTTGTGCAGCAAATGAAAATAATGTAATTTGTGACATTTTTTTGCAAGAGAAAGGCATAATGCATCACCTGGCTGTACTTCATTTTCCTTCCACAGATAAATCAGTGTCATGCACTGTGTGAGCCCCTGCAGTGCTGTCAATGAGCCACAAGTTCACATGGTTTCTGCAGACTGACTGAGACTGAAAGGTGCTTTCAAATATTAAGCTGTCCTGCTTTAATGCATCTGATCTCTTTGGTCAGAGAAAATCCTAATTAGAGAAGAGCTGTTCCTGATGACCCTGTAACACTGTTATTGTAGGATAAGTACATTTTCTACTGCTTCCAGTTTCAAATAAGAGAACCATAAGTTTCACTGTTTTACTTAAGATGACACTGCACAGTCTGATGCATCTCTTTTCTCTGGTATTTCATCTGTATTCTCTTTTCTAAAATTCTGCTCAGTGCTACTGGCAGTTTTTTCACTGTTAGTAAAATTATGGTTGTTGCTTTTAAAAAGAGAAAGCAAAGTGACCAGTGAACCAATAAAATGAAAACTGTTTAACAAACATCTAAGTAAAATCTCTAAACGTGTTGAGAATCTCAGGTCTCAGAGCCCTATTTAATTTTGTATCCAGATATGTCAGCTGCTAAGGCCAAGATTTACTAAAACAGCTTTTGGTGAAAAATTATTTTCTGACTGAAGAAGCCATTTCAAAGATTTTGCAAGATTTTTGATTTTGATTAAAAAAAAGCAACACAGCAATACCACCCCAAATACTTTGGTAGTATACAAAGATGTTTACATTTCAAATTGTTACCAGAATATTTGTAGTTGGGGTGACTTTTGCTCTTTAGTCTTTCCTTGCTAATTTCTACCAAGTGCTGCCAAGCTAAATTCACTCCAATGGAAGATGAAATCCAAGCAGAGCCCTTGTTTGGGAGAAGAATCATGATGAGATGAAGCTTCAGAGAAGTGATGTTCTGTCTCTAAAGCAACATTTCCAAATTGCAGTGTATACTCAAACTTAACCTTGTATTTCTTGTCTTCACTTTGGGGCCTTTCTTGTTGTAATTACTTTCCATGTTGCTTCTTTCACTATGTCTGCTTTTTCTTAGACTTTAGGCTTGTGTTTTTCAAAATGCATGTTGGGGTTTTTTTTGAATTTGTGTTTGTTAGTGGAAATTAATTTTATTTAGCATTTGGATGTCAGTGCAATTTTCACTGTACCATCCACTGGAGTTTGGAGCACACCAAGTGCAAATTAAGCTGTCCTACCCTGGCATTGCTACAGAGTCCCTGCCTAAGGACTCCTCTGACCTGCTAAACATGAGGGGTTTTTGGCAGGATCTGTTTTGACATATACTCTGACAACCACAACACACAGAGAGGTCCCAATGTTATGTTCTGCATTCTTGAAGGATATTGACTATCCTCAAGTCTGTCTGTGAGTTCAGGTTTGCATCAATGTAAAAAATGCCATAGGATCCCCTTGTAAGATCACAAGGAACCGTTTAAAATTCAGAGGTTGCAGGAGGAATAACTTTTACCAGGTCACAGGGGCCCTTTAGTAATCCCAACGTGAATCTGCAATAGCCTCAGCACACTTTGCATCTGCAAGTGGAGGCCTGTTCCTGCACCAGGAAAATCAGTGTCTCTGAGGGATCTTGTGACTTAGATCTGTGCTTCTGGGTTTCTCTTCACTCTCCAAACCTTTCCTGTCAACTCCTTTAAGCAAGAAATCTCTGCCCTTGTTCCTCGTATCAGTTTTGCTGACTGGCAGAAACAGCAGTCTCCTCCACCTGCTGTGTCCTTTCCAGTCTGAACAATTTCTAGATTGTCGCCAAAGTGTGCTATTGTGGAAAAACTCTCTGCCTTCTGGGCAGTCCAACAGCAAGGATCGGACTCAGCATTGGAGGATGGCTGTTTCCTTTCTTCCATGCCCAGGGGAAAGAGCAAACAGGAAACACCCATTCTTTAAAGGGATGCATGTGACAAGTAGAAGGTGGAGGAGTGTGGGCAAGCCGCCCACACATGCAGTGTTCATGTTTCCATATCCTGCTGCACTCTGTTTTTCTTGACCAGGGCTGTTCACAGGCATAAGTTGACGCACCAGACTTGGCCCAGAGGTGAGCAGGAATCACCAGCCAAATTATTTGCATATCAATTCTAAATGCTGTCCATAGGATGCTGTCCAATGTGGCCTGGTTATAGTCTTTGCCATTCATTTACCATGTGTCCTTCTTGTGTCATTCCCAAGGCAACTTTCCTTCCACTGAGAGGCTATGAGACTGCCAGAGAAAGCTGAAATTCCCATTACTTGGGGCCATGGACCAAAATTCTGTGTACAAAGTCCAGGACCACATGAGTTAGATGACAGATGTTACAAATACCAGGCTGTGTGATGCAAAGATACATGCCATGATAAGGAGTTTGATTCCTCAAGGTGGTACCAGCTGAGCTGGTATGAAACAGTGAATCCTTAGAGTTACTCAGTGAATCTTCAGAACAACACTGTGAAGGCTGGATAACTATATTGGCTAGCTGGGTTGTCCTAGTTCTGTAATGAGTTTAGGTAGTGCTAATGCTGAAATCTCTGCATCCCACTCAACTTTATGTTACAAGCATACTCCCTAGCACCTTACTTTTGTCCTCATTTTTCTTCCTTCAACAATTACATTAATAATAAAAAAAAGATGCAATGTTGCGTGCATTCAGGAAAAAAAATCCCAACAATGTAGCCATTTTTAAGCCAGGCCATTTACCAATCCAGATCTATAAAGAAAAATAATTTGTAAGTGGAAGTGAGTTGCAGCTTAAGCTCAAAGGTGCTGCCATCTGTCAAAATGAAACAGTTGTGTTTATACTGAACTCAACACCCAAGGACCTCAATGTTAAGACTATTAAACCACATAACATCCCAGTAAGGGACCTAATAACAGCATATCTGTGATAGAGATCAAGAAGATAAAACCAAGTTAAATGACTTGCCCAAGAAATAACTGTCTGCTACTGGCAAGAACAAGAAAAACAAGAAATGAACTAATTGACCCTGTCTTTCAGAATCTGTTTTAATCTTGAGACAGTTCTGCTTACTTATCCACAACTCTTTCACTCACAGTTTACCTTAGCATGTTTTATATAAACAGCCAGAAAACTGTAACGGGTCTGAATTATGTAGCGTGTTTTCCAATACAAAGAGCCCATTAAACATATTCATTTTTCTGTCTGGCTCCTCCAGTTCATAGTCTCATCTCAATGATAAGACATTATGAAGCCCTATATTGTATTTTTCATTTGGAGATTTATAGACTGCAATTTTTTTCTTTTCCCGCCAGCTTATCCACTACACAAGCTAACTTCATATCTCATTTCTGCCATTGATATGGCTATTTTCTACAATGTGAATGAAATACCTGGCGTGATAAATATTAAAGTGCATCTGCAGTTTCATTTTCACATACAATTGACACTTTTCAAAGAATAAAACCATTACTTCAGTATTTACTAAGTGTCCCTATTTTAATTCTGGTCTTCTTGAAGAGTATTTCAATAGAGCGAGCAATTCAACATAATTTCTCTTCATTTATGACCATGTTATATTATTTCAACATAATCATGCAGTAATAAAATGAGTTATGTTTATGACACACCATTCATATTAGAAAATGTGCATCTAGATACTACAATAATTCTAATATTGCATTTCACTACCTTTTCAGTGACAGAAGAATGCACTATTCTACTACAAATGCTATACAATGTAATCCTGCTGAAATACCTGTTCACATTTTAGTTTTGCAGCGTTAATAATCCTGTATTACCAAAAAATTAAGATGTTTCAAGGCTGTGTATTTTGGAGTGCTGTTTATTTCTACTTTTTTACTTTGTCTGTTAAGTGACTCTTCATCAAATAAATTTAGTATATTAAAACCACAAAAGTACAGTGATTGATATTAGTGCTTGAACTTTCCTAACATATTAACGTAGTATTTCTTTTTCTGCTAGTGTAGAGGTATTTCTACAGCTTGTCTTTGCAAATATTCTTTTTGCTAAGATAGCTTGCTTGCAATATTTTGCAACTGTCTTTATGGAGAAAGAGAAACCACTTATGTTGGTTAGAAAGGCTGAAGCTGGGAAATAGGCTGTTCTGTCTGCCAAGGTTATCAAACTATCAGGGAAATACGCAATGTCCAAGTCCCTTGCAGCTACTACACTGTATCTCCTGTGCTTCATTGTCTGTAGCTGTAACAATCCTTGTGCTTCAATGGGTCTGGTTCTTTCACATGGCTGTTTTTGGCACCACTGCTGCTGTAGTACAATCAGTGAAGTCTCTTTTGAGTAGAACTGTGGAACAAAGTATTAGAATCCTTATAACCCATGCACAGCCTCTGAGTAATTCAATAAGCTCAATCAATGATGAATGGTAACTCCTCAATAGGAACCCTGTCAATTCTGGTAGAATTTTTGACATCCTTTTTATCTATTCGTGATCAAATCTAGACATGCTTTCTAGAAGAACAAAGCACTTATTTAATGCAGTATAGTTATCACTCATTGTCATAAATGTGAAAAGTTAAATGACTATTTTTCTGGTATAAACTATTAGTTTTATAACCTACATTTCAAGAGGAAGAGAGAGATAATTGCAATTACAGGGATTTTGGCACACTGGTTATTCAGTTTTGAATTGTTGGACATGAACAGGAAATACTGTGATATACAGATTTATTTTTGCTGCCTTTATGCTAAAGACAAACTCAAAAATAATAGCTATGATTTCTGTACATCCTTCAGTACTTCCTGGTTGAGCCAGATAAAATTAATTGTAGAGATTCCTGGACAGGATTTGCTAGAGCAAAAAAGAATTAACCAAAAATAAATGAAAAGGTAGTGGGCAAAGAGAATAAGTGTCAATGGCAAAAGCACTTGGAAGAGAAATTATGCACCTTTGAGCTGTTAAAGGTAATTAATTTCATTGATGATCTTATTATTCCTGGTACTAATGCCTGTTCTTCCATTTGCTTTCATTCTCTAATCCAGTAATGCCTTGACTTTAGAGATTAGTAAAAGTTTTAATAGTTTTCAGTTAATGCTATTTATTTAAGATTACTATATTGTTTGCCTTCACTTTTATTTGCTTTGGATGTTTAGTGCTGCAAGAACCCAACTTTGAATCAATTTGCAGCATTCACCGAAAGACCGACTACCTGATATTTCTGAGAAAGGAGGTCATGGGATAGTGTCTTTGTCCTGGATTGCAGAGTGGGAGAAGAAATTTTAAAAAGGCCACCATAAAAGCCGTTGATTCCTTTAAGGTTGGAGGTAGACTGTGGGAGCTTTAGCTTGTGCACCAGCTCTGAGGTGTCCAGTTCCTCACCTGCTATCTGCCAGTGGAGATTTTTTATGAGGAAACTTCACTGGGAAATTTCAGCATTAAAGGAATATGTGGAAAAACTAATACAACCTTAGAATCTTGTTAGGTTTCTATTGCTTCCCTGTTGCTACCTGTGGATATTTCCATTACGGTCTTTCTTCATGGTCTTTGGAGAGCTCCCACCTGATGTGGACAGAGTCACAAAGCTGTGAAGGTGACTCATACTAGTCTTTTGAAAAAGGAGGACCTATGTACAAAAGGAGAATCTCCACAAGGGTACAAAGGAGATGTTTCCACACTTGCCAAAGTAAGCAAGTGAAATCTTCTAGAGAAATGTTCTCTGGTCACTTAGAGAGGTGCTTATGTGTTCTTGTATGTCCAAATAGTGACCAGCATATCTGAGGAAAAAGCTATTATTGGAGTTTAAATGCGCAGACCTAGACACATGGGCTTAGAGGGATATATGGGTTCCTAAGAGTTCCATCTTATTTTGCAGTTTCATTTGGCACTACAAAATAGAGTTGTTAGCGACAAAAAAGAAAACCTGAAGAAAATTTAACTTAAACAGACATTGGGACATTAAAAACACCCCAAAAAAATTGGTTAATATTGACTTTTTCCTGCAGTTTGGGAAAAATATTTTTTTAACATGTAAGTTCTACTTAAGCTTTGCTTCAGAAAGCCTCCCTGATGTGCTGAAAGGTTCAAAGAAATGTTAGGTAATAACTAGTGCAGCCAAGACACAAAATTACTGCATGGTGAGCAAAAGAAGCAAGCAATGGATGCAGAGCCTTGGGATAGGAAATACATTTTCAGACATTGCTCCTGATTTTCTATAATCATCTGTTGTCAAATCAAGCAATGTATTTCCACTCTGGTTTAGAGGGAATACATGCTTTATTTGTTTACCTGCAGTACAGTATTTTGTTATTGTTTTGCTATAGTTTTGGTTATGGCAAACATTTTGGAGCTGGCTGAATGAAAGGGCAAAAAAGAGATGCTGCTGTTCTTTTTCCCCAGAAGCCCAATGGTCCACTAAGGTGTGCTTCTGGATTTGTTGCCTTTTTGCTTGAAAAGCTTTGAAGCATATCGTGTCCAGGAACTCCAAATCACCATTGTGTACTCTTAAATTTCCAAAAGGATGGGGGAGATAGGAGATGGATCAAGGAAGATGCCCTTTGTCCTTTGCAGTTATTTCACTTTTAAATACATGTATGTGTCTGCAGGAAAAGTAGCTAAGACAGGCTAGGAGTTTAGAGTAAATACTTTAGGATGCTTAGATCCAAATGTTAGTATTCTGTGTACAGCTGTCTAATAAATCTAGACCAGGAGAAATTATAGTCTAATGGCCTATGTTAGGCATGTGCATTGAAATGAATCTTTTTTGTATTTCTACTGGATTGTTAAAGTGAGGAGGAGAAGACAAGCGTTCCAACTCTATGAATTTACATTCTCTTCTCTTTTTTTTTTCCTAAAATAGCTAAGGGATTTACAGATTTTTCTGACCTAAAATTATACTTTTTCTATTGTCAATTACAGTCCAACAGCCAGATTTGCAGTCCTATTCTGTTGCAGTAAAAGTTTTAATATCTCTAAGTAATTTTTTTACCGACACAAATGTTCATTCCTGGAATCCTTTTGGATTCTCAGTGAAGCCAAATTCAACAGACATAATTTAATTATATATGTATCAAATATATATCCAATTTTTCTTTTTCTTTTTCTTTTTCTTTTTCTTTTTCTTTTTCTTTTTCTTTTTCTTTTTCTTTTTCTTTTTCTTTTTCTTTTTCTTTTTCTTTTTCTTTTTTTTTCTTCACGTTCAGGATTCATTCAGATAAAGAGAACCACCTGGCTTTCTCATATATTGAGAAAATTTTATTGAGCTAATTTGCAGCCTAGAAAACAATGATCCAAGAAGTTAACTATCTGTCATTGTTAATCCCATGCAACATGATATGTAACAGAAGTGAAGTCAGAAGATTACTCTGAAAGTTGTAAGTAAAGCTCTGGTAGAGCATTCATGTGGTGGCAATAAAATAGAGCTTTCAAGGGTGCTGTGGAAAGTTAGAGGCGACAAGCTGAACTAATAAAACCATCTATCCCATAGGTAAATGAGTCAGCAGAGTGATTTTTCAGCCCAGTATCAGCTTAATACATAGGCCAGAAGAGGAGGGATAGTGTAGAACATAAACCTGCATTTTGTAGGAGAGGAGATTGTTGCTGGCTTATTGTTAGACAGAGGAGTTAGCCCTTGTCATGGAGGTGACTGCTGGAATTTTTTCCTACATGGAAGATATTCCAAATCTACAAATTTAATTTGGTGAGAGGAGGCCAAATTTGGACCTGCCAACTTTGGCACATCCCTTAAAATATTCCAAATTATAGCAATGGTGTGTAAGAGAGTTGTAACAAAGGAGAGGTTTTTAGCTCTTTTAACAGAGAGCTATATAATCACACTTTCCTGTAGAAGTATTCAGTGTGAAGATCTGTCAATAGAAATCTCAAACTGTGAATATACAATTGCACTTTATTATCCCTTTGTTATTTTGTAACTACATAGGTATGACAGACAGAAACTGATGTTAAAAGAAATCCACAATTGTCAGTGTGTCACATGCATGAATCCCACTGCTGGAAGTTTTTCAGTAAATCAGCATCTTTGGGTAGGTACACCAAATGCCATATTTTAACAAAATGTTTTTGCTCACAGTAACACTCAAGCTCTTAATTTAAGGAGAATGAACATCCTAAGGTTTTGTTACTGTAGTGCAGAGCAGACAGATGGTGCCCTGTGTTGCACTGAGCAAACAAAGAACTAAACGGTTATAAGTACCAGATAAAAGGTGTTGAGGGGACACAGTATGTAGGGAAACCTTCAGTAAGACCCATTGCCCAGGTATGGCAATGGGAGCCCACATAAGCAAGTAAGTGCTGTACTGTAAAACAATAATCAGGTGTAAGACACCCTAGGTTTCCTCAAAAGTCCTTTGACTCCCTAAGGGGTACAGTGAAAGAGTACACAGAGGTCTCCAAACCTTCACACACCAGCAAGATTATTTGTTTTCCTTTGTGTCTTAAGGATTTATGGTGCTACTGTCCTTGGCAGGGCCTGGAAACCAGCCACACACAAAACAGAGATAGATGGAAGCATCTGGTGAACTTCAGAGCTCTGTCTTTCATGAAAGATGAAGGGACGCGCAAAACTCTGCCTGAGGGGTCCTTTTTTTTCCTTTTTTTTTTTTAAGAATTAACTTCATTTTGTGTTTAAATTGATTAGTAAATTCTTTGTTTGGAGTTTTGGGGAAGATGTGTTGGCTGTGTTTTTTCTGCCAGCTCAAATGAGCTATTTGTGGCAGTTGTATGGCATTTTTTTCTTGCCTTGTGCCAGATCAGCAGGTTGCTGCTGCCTGTACCTGTGCTCAGGATCAGGGGTTTCCATTTTTAAGCTGGTTAGGGTTTGAATTCCAAAGATTGGAAAAATGTGTTTGTTAGGATGTGCATGTAACAATTACCTCAACAGTCACAATTTTCTGATAGCTTGTGTCTGTGCTATATTTATTAAATACATAGACTATTAAAGGAAACAACAATTCAGTTCCTTTAATCCCATTTCTTACAGACCCACGTGCAAATCCTCCAAGAGAGCCGTGCACCTGTGACTGAGCTGATGGAGCAGCAAAGCAGAGAAGGGGCCTGAGATCAGCTCCCTAAACAAGCAGACCTCAGTGAGTGACAGCTTGTTTGTGTCCTGAGTGATGCGCAGGATCTGGTTCGGAATCTCACAATGGAACCGCTGCTCTGTGACAGTGACCGTAATGTACTTCAATTCAGTCCCCCCACAGGAGCAACAAAGGCCAAAAAATCCACCACAAGTATGCTTAACTTCAAAAAGAACAACTCTGTGAAAACAGGGAAGCCCACTAAAAAGAAGCTAAAATGGGCCACTAAAAGAATTAAATTCTTCCAGGCAGTGAGAAGATCTCTGAAGTAGGGACACAGCAGCAGAGCATGCCCCATCCTTTGGGAAAGACTTCAGAAAGGGTGAAAAGAGCCTGGCATGGCTAATCAGAAAAGGAAAAAAAGCTATTAGAAGTAAGAAAGATCATTCAGAAAACCAAAGCTGTGTCTAAAGTAAGAAAGGCTGCATACTAAAGACTAAAAATAAAACTGTAATCAAAGTAGCCAAAAGAATTTAAGGGCTAACCAGTTTCAGGGATCAGAATTTTCCCTCACCATTTTTTTTAGCACAAACAGGTGATGACCAACACATAAAATGTCAAAATTGTCATGCATTTTTGTCCAGATATTTGCTGTGAGTCAAAGTGAGGCTAATCCCACATAAAAAACTATATTTTTTTTAATTTTAAGGAGAGAAGGGGACATCAGCATCGGTCTGAGGAAGGATTAACAGTACCAAAAGGGACATCTATGCTATTTAAAAAATACATAAGAAGTTTGGTGACAGAGTGATGTTCTTCCAGGTAGCAATAATGAAGATCAGTTATGAAAAGTTGCCAAAGTGATTGGGTAATAAAATTACCTAGATGAAATTCAGAGTAGATAAATGTAAAGTACATGTACACTGGGGAAAGAAGCTTTTTTCCTACAGAAGATGATGGGCCTGAACTGATGATTACCACTGAAAAGTGAGGTATGGGGGCTATGATAAATAGTTCTATGAAAAGATCACCTCAGTTCTTGCCAGTAGTTAAGAAAATAAATCAATAGTTACAAGGTATTAGAGAACAGAGAACAAACAGAAAGCATAATTATCAATTATCCCACTGTATAAAGCCATGATGCACCAGGACATTAAAAATTAGGTGCAGTTCTAAACACGACATTGCAAAAATGAAGTTTTAGAACTAGAAAAAGTCCAGAGAAGGGCAGTAAAGATGACTTAACCAACAGCTTCTGTGCAGAAGCTGGGAGCCTGATAGCATTGAAAGGAGGCAATGGGAACAGCTGTATCAGAGATGTACAAAACCACAACTGCTAGCCAGAAGACATGTGCAGACTCACTGCTGTCTCTTACAGTGCAAGAACATGTGAAAGGAATGGGAGAGAGAAGTTTAAAACAAGAGGAACTTCATACAGTGGATAAAGGACCTTTGCAACACCTCTCCAGAGGCTTTAATGAACACAGGTTTTCGTGCAATCAAGGGGAGACCAGAGTTTATAACTGGAAGGGTGCCACCTTATGTGTGTAGATAAAGCACAACCCAGTCAGAAAATCTCCCGAGCTGAAAATATTCAGAAACTATGCGAGTATTAGGGGGGAAATTTCATATGTTCTTGTGTTGGTTTTTTTCTCATCAGGTGGCTGCTGCTGACCACCTCCTGGTCTGATTGAATCTTTTCTCTGGCTCAGTATGGCTTCTCATGTGTGTGTGATCACAGGTAATTACAAATGCAAACTTTGCACATCCAGACAGTTGTAACATATCTTGCTAAATTAAATCATGTGTTTTTTGAGATCAAAATGAGTATCAAAGTATCAAAATGAGATTATAGTCTTAATACTGAAGTAATACCATGGCACATTATACTTAGTGACTGGCACTATTTTCCTATAAGCAGCTGCTAATAATGAGATTCAGTGTTGGCTGTGAGAGCTGAGACAGTGGTGTCTTGGCTGTGGGGACAGTGTTTAAGTGGGCAGGTTTAGTTGGTGTTTCAACCATTCATTCATTGCCTTGAACAAGAAGCTCAGGTTCACTTCTTTTCACCTGCTAATTTCAGCTGAAACTCAGAGAGCTGATTAACTAAAAAAGAAGGACTCATTTTATCTCCAATAGTAGACCTTGTGCCTGGCTACCATTTTGCACTGTTAGTCTCCTTTTATGCTTATGTTTCACTGGTCACTCAGAAATAGGTTTAGCATGGTTTTTTTGCTTTGCAGTGAGTTATTCCCTAAGCAGCAACTTTTATTTGGGTAGTTTTAGTATCTTTTAATACCTGAAAAGGTATAGATTTTTTTTAAAGTATTTAAGCATTTATTCATTTATTGAAACCATCTTTCCAGTTTCGGAGGTGTTCTCTGTATTGTATTTGAACTTGTCAACAAAATTTTTTTCTAGTAATAGATAGAATTGAGAAACACATCTCAATTAGCTTCTCATACTGCTTTTTCTAACTGCAAAGAATCACTGTTCTGATACAGCCTGTATTAGTATATTTTGTAATTAGGTTGATTATGAATGTTCTATGATATTATTTTATTTGAAAATGTTGACTGATCCAAAGTCATTTCTAAAATGAAAGTAATTTCTAAAAAAGTGTATGGGTCTTAGAAATTTCTCTTTGGCTGTGTTTTTTAAGCTTTCTGATTACAGGTATTATTTTTTTCTTTCACACAGGAGTGAACACTCTGAAAATGAGGGATTCTGTGTTTTGCCCAGTCCTATGTGAGCCACACTAAGGGGGAAAAAAACATTCTTGGGTAATTTTTTTTTAGTTCTCTTGTTTTTAGGTGACTGTTAAAAATACCATAAAGGTCTTAATAATAGAATTATAGTTGAATCGATCCAAGATACGGGATCAATATGTCACTCTCCTTAAGAAATTTAACAACTCTATAGTCCCTTTTTGCTTGATACTCCACTAAGGTGCTAACATATTTTTATTTTTTTAGAAACAACATTCATACTCTGAACTATCCCAATTTGATTAATCACAGGCAGATAATTAGTCATTCTGAAGAGAAAGTGGCTGCAAAGGAGCACGCTGCCCTGAAGTCAGACACATTTGGCAGGCTTCATACTAACTTGGTAGTAATTATGATCTCCATCGAGTGAGACAGGCAGTGAATAAGATATTTAACGCTGTGTGCTTTGGCTGTGAAAACCTTTTCGACTTGTGCTTTCAATTTTTGGTTTAAGTGTTATTAAAATATCTATGTGGGTATATTTTAAAAGAAATAATTATCCTTTCCTATATACACACTATTTTTTAATCTCGGGGAATTTTCTCTGTTTACTGACTGCTCCCCAGAGATGGATGCTCTAACCACTACAGAGAGCAGGACCATAAATATCCTCTTGCAACACAGGAGCTGCAGTTACAGTGTAGTGAAGTCTATCATCTCACTCATATGAGATGCAATGTGTCTGCATCAGAAAATTACCCAGAACTTTCTACCCACAGTGACTAGGTTAAACTGTGGTTTTAATTTTAGGGATTTGATGTATATATTCCAGGTAATACAGGTCTTTCTAGGTAGTTCTTGTATTTATAAATTGCTTTTCCTCTTCACTAAACATTATAAATTCTTGTACAATTTATGTAACACTTGTTTTTTTAACACTGCTAGTCTAACTCAGTGGACAGTTCCCCAAATACACATGACAGGCTATGTCAATACTCAGAGTAACTGCTATGCCTGAACATCTAAATTCTGTAATATCATTTCTTCATGGTAGTCCACTGGCCACTGGAAGAGAATGCAGCATTCTTGGTCAATGAGGAGCTTAGCCATAAGATATTTGGACTGTTGTAATTATCAGAATAGAAAGGCTTATAAAATTTCTTGGTACAATTCTCCTACAACTCTGAAAATTACCTTACCAACTCTGAAGGGTAAAGGTAGCAAGAGAATAAATTTGACCATGTGTTTTATATATACAATTGGACTGGATTGGGTCAATTCCAAATTTTTCTGAAGCACCTGAAAAAGTTGCTGGTGTTTGTAATTATTATTTTAAAAACTGTAATGCATTGTGTAACAGCCATGATCTTATTCCTAGGTTTCTGGTGCATAAAGCTTCTAGCTGGAAGTCTAGTATTTATTAAAGACATTTGCTAGATCTACTAGCAGAACTTATATGTCTTGCTTCTTTTGCTGTTCCAAGGCACTTCTTGGAGGGAAGAGTAGCAGGAATGAGAGGATAAGACCAAATTTCCAGATTGCTGGAGTAATGCCTCTAGTCCAGTCAAGAGTATGAATATGATTGATTACTTTGCAGTGATGTGGAGGGCAAAATACTGACATGTTACAATAAAAATTTTTTGAAAGCTCAAAATTTTGGCACCTACGACAAGCTGCCACACGATTTAGAAAACAGGTTTGTGTTCCAGACTGCTCTGAAACTGAATGTGAACAGTTCCTGCAAATAGTAGTTCTCCCAAATGTCTTTATTCTAAGCCTGTCTACACAGCAAACTACTGTGTCCTGTGGTACAAACCTTGAACAAGATGATTCAAGTACCAGAAACAACCTAAATGTGGCGGATCTGTGGTCCCTGCACACTTGAAAAAGCCAGGTAAATATGTCTGCAGAGATCTGGTTCCCACATAACCAGGTTGTTTTCTTACTGAAGGCAGCTCAGGTGTAAAGCTTACACGGTATCACTCCACTCTGCTATAGTCTAGGGAGGAGGCATCTCATACATGGGGTCTGACATAGAAAAGGACACAATTTGGATTCTGGGTTAAAACTGCAAGCTGCTTCTTTCTTTGCCTCTTTTTTCCTCTTCCTTTGTTTGTTTTGGTTTATGTGTGTGTTTGTTTAGGCAACAAACTTAAGCACAACCTTAGGACCCCTGAGATGTCCTCTCCTCCCTCCCAGTTTTGCACATTACCAGAAGCTTATGCCCAGAGCAGACTGCAGGGAGGGAAGAGCATGCAGAGTGCTGGGGAGTCCAAGGGACTCCCACTGGAGATGATGGCTTCCTTCCTCATCCTTCTCAAATCCACCTTCAAACGTAACTGTGGTGGTTGCCTTTTCAAATATGAATGGCCCTTCCATTTCCTTCTCTTGCTTCGTGCCCACAAAGTTTGGCAGGATCTTTTTTTGAAAAAGCATTGTCATCACAGTTCCTGTACTGCTTCCTGCATGCAGGCAGAAAGTGAGGATGCAGAAAAAAAAATAAGGGAAAGCAAAGAACATTTAACAATTCTGAACATACATTTCCTCAAAAAAATTATTGAAAAAATTCCATAAGATTTGGCAACTCAGTGAACCTAGCGTTAATTTTTCTTTTTTCCAAGCTAGCTTTCTTTTTGTTTAGCCTTCCTATCTGGGTTAGCTTTTAACAAATTCAGCTGTCACTTTCTATCTGAGTG
This sequence comes from Urocynchramus pylzowi, assembly GCA_013397555.1. Lineage (NCBI taxonomy): Eukaryota > Metazoa > Chordata > Aves > Passeriformes > Fringillidae > Urocynchramus > Urocynchramus pylzowi. The sequence continues at coordinate 111,020 of VZRH01006782.1, read as the reverse complement.
AGAACATTTTTAGTACTGTGGCTCAAGCTGGCAACAAGTGAGCAGTAGTGTGAGACCATCAGCAGGTGAGTGGGAGACAGCAGCAATTTGGGAAGCCTGAAAGAGTGCAAGAATGCTGGAGAGGGAAATCAATGTTCAAAAAGCATAGTAAAAATCTTTCTAGTCGTAAGAGGTATTGCTGGAACAACTGTGCTGCTGAGAGCATAATTTGTTTTTCTGTTCTTCAACAGCTTCTGATCTTTGTATGTTATCTCTAGGATTTAAAGACAGTTTCCTTTTTTCAATGAATTTGGAAATATTAATCTTTGGATTGAGGTAGGAATTTTACCCATAGTTCCTGAGGGCCACTTATTTAACATCTATGTAGCAGCAAGGAGGAGAGCAGTTTTTTGAATCTCATACTACATTTGGATCAAAAGGTCACTCCAAAAAGGAGCATTTTAACAAGAAATACTCCAATCATGGAACATTTCCAAATAAAATTTTCCAGTGGTTATATCTGCTAGACATAAAACCAGATAAATTATATTGAATCAACTTGTACACAAACATGAAGGCAGTAAGGGAAGTATGGTTACATGAGTCACCTATACACCAAATACTTATTAACATGCTGGTTGATTTTAGTCTTAAGTGTCAGGGTGATTTCCTGCTGTAAAAGCCCCAGTGAGTGCATTTGTATTAGCACTTTGCAGCAGAGAGACTCTAATCTGCCATTTCCTAAAAATGAATGCAACATTCTTGAGGAAATCATGCTGGAACTGGCACTCTGGGTGAAATCCTGAAGTGAAGAGGAACATTTTCACTGCCTTTAACAAGGCCAACATTTGTTGACTGATAACCAATGACAGAATGGAGAGCTGGAGTATCAGAGATAGTTAATGAAGGGTATACTATGGGGTCGAGGTGAAAAACACATCAGAAACAATGGCAAATGTTTTAGCTTCAAGACTGATGTGCTTTTCATAATGCTGGTGTAGTCCTTTGGTATTCAGTGTGTCAGGATAATCTACACTGGGAGTGAAGTTAGGAATAATACAGAGCAAAAGAGGCAATCAAGAAAAAAAGTTTTTCAAACAGAAGCTGGGACTCCAGGAGGATACAGTCAGGCTATCCTAAAGAGAAAGAGGATGCCAGAGGTAAGTAAAATGGGATTATAACAAAGACAAAAGTCATAAAAGGAGCTGAAATGAAAATCTATCAACAAAATATGCATTGCATTTGATAGCCTCTTCAGCTGTCTACAGAGAGAAGACACAGTCCAGGAGATCTAGCAGCCAGAACTTCTAGAAATGGCATGCTGCCAGAGTCTGACAGAAAATAAATTAAAATACTGTCCACTGGTTCTATAGTTAACAGGATTGTTCCCAGACTTCATAAGTACATACACAAAAAGAGACAATTGTGATAAAGGGTTAATATGCTGGGTGAATACTTGTTTATATCTCTATATTGTTAGCACCAGGGTGTTGATGAGCACATATTTATCCATAAGCCACTAATTTACTGCCACTTTGCCCATGGTGTTGGAGAACCTCATTACTTCCCAGTATCTGATTGGAAGAAGCTGACCAGAATTTTAACAGAATCATGAGAGCACTACAATGAGCTTCATGCTGCAATGAACCTGTTGTCTAAGGCTGCCACGCAGCACATGTTACTTTCTTTACTTTTGATACATATAACATGTGTTCTAGCAGAGTTAATCACTGATGTGCAAATTCATTTAAAGGTGACCTGCAGGAGTATTAAAAATAACCTCCAAGGTTTAGTGATATATGCTGAGTACCCCAGGCATTTATCACAGTTTTAATAATAACTGTAACCATTTTACTTGTAGTGATTCCAAGAAGTCTTCACTCATTGTAAATTGTTGGCTCCTTCTCAGCATGGCCCACTGGCCTGCTACTGGCCATGTCAAATGTTCTCTAGAGCCCTGAGGGAGACCCTGGTTTGAGCCATCCAGGTATGTTAAAACTCCTTATTACAATGTTGCAGTGACTTCAAATGTTCTCCATTTTATGTGGAAAGGAAATGAAGCACACTAAAAAACCCAAAACACAGCAACAAAAAAAGCTCTGCATGTTAGAAACATACACAGAGCTTTAGAAAAGAGATTTATTTAATGCTATTAAACTAGCCCCATACTTTGCAAAGGGATCGTGTGGTGCATCAGCTCTCATCTGCTAAATGTATTCCAAGGGGTCATCTCATATAGGAGCAGTTGGGATTATGCAGTTAGAATTCAGAGGGTTTTGAAAAGAAAATTAAAAATCTAGTTGGGTAGAGAGAATGGAGTTTAAATGTAAATTTGCTAAAACTTCTTTTGGAAGAATTTCTGTGGCATACGTTCCATGTTTCTAAATCTGACAAGTACTCAAGTACTCTGACAAGTACTCGATAAAGTGGTTTGACTTTCCATTCCCATATAGATTTTATTTTTGTGCTGAGATGCTAAATTCTGCACCAGTTCAGTGTAATTATTTTAATGATTTATTAAATTTTTTTCCACAAAATTTGTTAGACAGTCATTATATCATTTAATTTAGGATTGTTCATACAAGCAAGGATTTCCATGTCCATTTCACAAAACAAAATACTCATTGCTTTTGCTGGGTGCTCACTTATTGCATTCCACATAGTTTTAACAGTAAAATGGCCTTGGCTAGATTTGTTTTGTATTTGTTGTTTCATCCTCTGTTTCTCATACAAATTTCAATTGGTATCAGCTTTGAACTGCTGGCATACTCACACACTCAAAATCTGCACCTCTCCCATTTCATAGCAAGGTAAAATGAGAAAATATTTCTGTTCATATTGGCTTCTTCCTCTCATCTCTTCAAGCTTAAAATGACTTTAGTATAAATTTAAATAAAGTGCCTTATTACAAAAATCTTGGTGCATCCAAAAATCACCCATTTATAGTATTCTCAGGAAAGTCATTGGATTTATCTCAGTGCTAAATGACGAAGAACCAGCAAGAAATACATACAGGCTTCATCCACTGGTACCCAAAGCAGAAAGCAAATTAGCTCTTTATCTTGTTTGGATTTTTGTTAATCAAGAAAAATGCACTTAATTACTGTGACAGGAAGCAGTGCATGTAGAAACTGCACTGAGCCTGGAGCCAGATGTCATGCAGTCTAAGATAGTTTAAGTTTGCTGTGTTGCCTCTCTGTCAACAGAAGAGAACCTCCTCAATCACAGCTAGAACTTGTTACTTTATTCAAATAGGAATTTCAGTGACTTACATAAGGGAAACTTATTTTTTTCATGGCTATAAATGTTTATTTGCTGAGTTTCGGTTTTAGTTTTTTTAACATGGCCTTGTGGGATTTGGGATTGTTCTGAAACCTGGATGAACTTAACATCTCTGTGACCTTTCAACCTCTCAATTTGTTTGCAACTGGCTAGTGAAAATTGCCAACTTTGATTCAACAGACAAGCATGACGTATTACTGAATGAGAATGGAAATAATGCAAATTAGTTTCTTTAAAAAACCCCTACATTTAGAGAAGGTTAATTATACAAAATGCAGAGCAGGACTCAGTCAAAACTGTTCATTTTGTACCCCCTGGCTGCTCTGGGAATCACAGAAGTTCAGATCAGGATTGGTTGGATCAGCTTGGATCAGTTTATGAAGGTTTTACTACTATATTCTATTCCATTGCTTTTGATAGTTCAATATCTTAAGAATTCCTGCTATCATGCAAAAATAAATACTCTTAGTCCTATTTTTATAATTATCAGCTGAATTCTTGAGACTTTTTGTGGCAATGCTTTCATAATCGGAGTTGGAAGTAGTATCAAGCAAAGTCTATACAGTATGGCAGTCTTTCACAGCTCAGTGGAATTTTATCAAGCCTCCAGACTTTAAGGAGAAGGTCAGGGTATGGATTTTGGATTGCTGTGTTGTTTGTTACATTGCAACAGTTCATAAAGCATTGCTAACTCCCAAATGCCAGCAAGGAGAGAGTGTTTGCTTTTCACAAGGAATGAGCCGAGTCAGATTGTGTGTCAGCAGTGGGATTAAAGTTCTACAGCAGATTTTAAGGTTTCTTTCTATGTTAGTGGTTGGACTTGATGGCCTTTTCCAGCCTTAGTGATTCTATGATTCTTCTTCCCATCATTGCAGAGCCTTCAAATTTTTGACCCTAGAATACTGCTCTGTGGATTGTCTGATTTCATACATAGGCTGCTCTTCTGAGTACATTCCATCAGTAAGCAATGGCAGAAGGCAAATGAAGAAGGCTGGCCACCATATGTGTGCATGGTTTCTCATCTGCTCTCTTCTTTTTTCTTTTCTCAGCCTTTGTAAGGAATGCTAATTTAACTTCCATGTTTATGTTGTTTGGGCACCTACCCAAAATTCAGACCATCATTCAGCAACCTATTACACCAGTTCCCAACAGAGTGCAGGGACATGACAAATGACATGCAGCCCAGGCAGGGGGTGAAGGCTGTGGTGTGAGAGAAACACTGTGAGAGGCAGAAGATCCCAGTTCTTAGCTCTGTAAGACTCAGCACAAGCTGGGAAGCCACCAACTCACAGACAGGTGATAGAGTACCAGACAAGTGGCTAGGTGAAACTTAAATGCCTGTTCCTGGCTCCTACTGTGTTCCTACTATCACAGTTTATCTGTAATTTAGGAAAGAAACATATAATCTTACCAATTGCCTTGTAAAAGTTGTCAGCTTCTTGTTTACAGGTTCCATGAAATATATAGTGTTTCAAGGTTACTTGTGACTAGCTTTTGTTCTGAGGTGGCAGGGAATGTTGCTTTTAATTAACTCATCATGTTCATCAAAATCAAATTCTGCAAATCTTTGGGACCTGCATTACAGAGAAATTGCCTCCAAGTATGATGTAGTAAGAAGAAAACTAGCATTATTTAATCTATTGGAAATTCATAGAAAATAATGTAACATTTACCCCATTTTGACAAAGTAAAAATATTACAGTATTGCAATATTTCTCAAAATATATGTTCAGCAAAACTATAGTCATATTAATGTCTAAATTATTATTTTTTACATTAATAGAAAGGCTTCAAAAATGGATCTTTTACTAGGAATATGCCTAGAGTTATAGAAATAAAGTAAGTATTTTATATTTACAGTGCACAATAAAATGCAGTCAATGATGAAAGAATGCCATGAAATGGAGTCCAGAATATCAGAAATAAAATCTGCAGAGAAAAGATTTTCTGCTTTTCTCATTTTGTAATTACAAAGTTTGCTCCTATGTGTCTGATGGGTGATAGTCTCTTTCATAGCATCAGGCTGAAGGCAATGTTTATTGAAGACTGATCTTGATATATTTGTCTATTTTTTACTTTATTTTTAGAAACAGGTACACTCATGGTGTTTTTATTGAATCTCCTACAACTACTTTGATACTTAACAATGAAGCAAATTTTGGCTTAAAACCCCAGAGTAATGGCAACCAAAATGTCTTGTGTTGGTTTTGAAGAATTTTTAAAAGACATAAGCTAAGCTCCCAAGGATTCTGACTCTTTGCTCTAAAGCTGGTAATCACTCAACTTCTTAGCATGATATTATTTTGAAATTTTCAAAATATTTTATTTATCTCAAAACTAGTTCCACTGCCCCTTCTTTGGGAAAGCCTGAAACTGTGTAACTTTGGCTCATTAGTAAAATTCTTCTTTTTCAAGAATTTCTCATAAAGTTGCAACTCTGATTTTTCCAGCCTGCTTTAAACCTGCTCTAAATACAAGATAATGCAAAACTGATGGCTTATGTGAAGTTTCCAGAAGCGGCTTTAATATGACAACCATGGCAGGATAGCATTTCGTGTGGAACCTCATGCTTAGAGGACTGAATTGGAAGATTGTGGCTAAAACTATTAGAGAAGGGCATAAATACTCCATGGCAACAAACAGGTGGCAGAGGTGACACAAAATCTTGTCCAACAGCACTCATTTCCTTACTTGCCTTCTGTTTCCAAAGTAGGGGTTTAGTGTAAAAAACCAAAAACGTTAATGTTATTTATCATTTCTAACTTGGGATCAGGAAAAGCAGCTTGGAATTTCATATGAAAGGTCCATATTTTTGCCTTTCCTGTGTATGGTGCTATTTGACACAACTCCCATGATTCCTACATTCTCAAGTTAAAAAACGTAATATCCTCATTTGCAGATCTACACCTGGTGTAGAGGCACCCAGTTAAACTGCTCACTTACAAGGTGGCCGTGTCCTGGCACCTACTTAATTCAGACTGTGAAATCACAGCTTTATTGGCTGGCAGTCCTGCACAGTGCAGGTACTCTCTCAGCATTCTTCGAGCCTGCTCTGAGTTTAAAGCTCAAGAATAAAGGCACTTCTTTATTTGATAATTTCATAAGGCAGACACTGTAAGTATTGCATTTTCTTGTAGAAACAAAAACACAAATTTGACTTGTTTACCCTATTGTATGAAAAGTCATTCAGTCCTGAAGCTGAATCAGAAAAACATTATTGTATCAAGAATTTAATTTGTTTTATAATCTCAGCAGTAGTACTCTTTTTTAAAAATTATGCACAAAATAATTATATATTATATGTATCTATAAACTTGAGTTTTACTTTACCTTTGTAATCAAGACGACTTTAACACTTATTTAATCCTCTTTCTACCTGCCCCCTACCCCAAACAGGAGTATTTTACTGCTGTTCTTCCATTCTGTCTGGTTGCTGTCTGTGCCTTCTGCAATTCCTGCGTTCTACTAGAATATTAATGATCCTAGAGGAAAATATATACGATAGAAAGTAGTTCGTTATTCTGTAAGGACAAATAGTAGGGGTTTGTAGTGTAATCAGGAAGCTGCTGTGAGAACAAAACGCTTGCTCACGTTTTTGGGCAGCAGCCCCGTCTTTGTGGCAGCGGCCGCCTCCGCCAATATTAATTGCGCAGTGCCCCCTAGGGACTCTGCCACTGCCGGGACTCCCAGCCCCGCTCCCTCGCCGCTCCTCTTCCCTTCCTTGACCTTGATAACAACTTTGAATTTCATCCTATTCCAGCTATAATGATATGAATTGCTCTTTAACTCCTTCCAGGGTTTTTTGGGGTTTTTTTGGTTTTTTTTTTTTGTTGTTGTTGGTTTTTGAAGTTGACTGTGGTTCACAGCATTCTGTGTATTTTCAGTGCATGCATATTTGGTTTTAGTTAAGAAGTTTTCTCTCCATAATTTGAATTTGATGGCAACATTTTAAGACATTATTTTCCAGTTCGGTATTTCTAGAAGATGAGTTTTCTTTTCAATTTTTTGTTAAAAAGGAGCTGTGTAAATTTCCTTCTCAGAGCCATGATTTGATCCATGCTGGTAGAAAGAGGCTGGAAACTGCAGTACTTTGTACAGATGTCACCTACCTGATGAGTGATTTCTTATACTTATTGATATGGTGGTTTCAGGGAAATAATAGTAATAATGAGAACAATGATAAGGACATGTTTTCTTTTGCATCACTCACATCAGTGAGCTGAGATGTCCAAAGAAAATTTCTTCAGAGGAAAGAAGAATTTTGCCTGGAGTATTTATGATCAAAACAGTTAGGAAATAAAAGATGGCAAAATGAGCAAAGGGCAGTAGGTTTTGAATAGGCTTCATCAGCAGAGGGGAGAGGTCATCTGGGAAGATTAGTTATAGGAGCTATTAAATCACCTCTGTGACACTGTTAGAAGAAGCTGCTTAACATAATCATGTGCAATCAGTAAAAATGCTGTTTATTACAGAGCAGTTTTGATTTTCACATTTGGTATTGTTATGTAAGGTGGCATAATGTAAGGCCATACACATTTCCCCAGTAAAAATCACCAGCATTAATGATTTATAGTGTTTTCCTGACAACTTTTAAAGTAAAAAATTATTGGGAAATATCTCTCCAAACCTATTTCCACTAATATGTTTCTTAGAGACTTGCGTAGCTTTTTTCTTTATACTGTAGTTTTAGACAATTGCAACTGATACAGAGTTTATATAACTAGTCCTGCATCCTATACCTCTGTTTGAGTTTGATTATCCTTCTTATTGACACAATGCCAACCATCTCTTTGAAGTGCTTATCATTTAGTGATAAGACTCCACAAAAAAACCTGTCTTCTAATCTGGTTTCTCCAGTTTGGAATTAGGCTTCTCTACGCATATTTTGCTATGTGTAAAGTAGGGAATAATATCTTCACTTATGTTTCTCATTTATTTATGTTCATGGATTGTCTCAGGATAGACATGCCAAATTCAAGTTTTGGATTTGGACATATATTGGTTGCAAGATGCTAAAAGTTTACTGTCACATTTCATGAGAACTAGATAGAAAATTTGAGGGTGATGGAATCTTTGCCAGAGTGTTTTGTTGGATTTTTAAAAAATATTTTATTTTTTATAAGTTTTTTGGCACATAATAGTATCTTGCAAGATACTATTATAATTTTCCCTGAGTTTTCCTTCAGTCTAGATCAAAACTTGTCAGGATGCATGTTTTTGTACCACGAAGTACAACAGATTTCCAGATAAACTGAGTCAACAAGGGATGGCAAAGTACTTTCAAATCAGTAAACTTAACTGAATCTTTACTGATGTAATTCTGCTTCCATAGTGATGCACAGTTGTGGGACCCAATATCTACTAGCAAGCTACCAAATTGCAGCAGATTAGAGACAGGTTGTACTCTCACTTATTTTATTATTTTCTATAAGTCTATCTTGTCCATAAAAAGTAAAATCATTTCAGAAATATAGAGCTTTTTTTGAAAAAAAAAAAAATTTACTTCCTTATTATCTCTCAGTTTGGTATAAATCAGAATATTCCTTGCATATTCTTTTACCTCCATTTTTGTGATTTATTAGATGGCATTAGCATTTGTTGGCGCTTTCTTTCATTTTCCCTGATAATCTGGCAGCCAGAAAGAGCTAGGATGAGGTACAAGTGCAAGTACATACTTTTGGAAACCATTCTAAAGCATAATATATTGAAATGTTTCATAATGAATCCTTGTTTGCCAGAAAAATATTCAGCCATGCCAGAAAATTATCTGTGAGGAATAATTCTAGCCCCTTCTTTCCTCCCCCTCTTCCCAATTTGTGTTGCTTGGAAGAGGAGAAGAAAAATGGCACAGATGCATGCAGTATTGCACAAAGAGTATATATGGACATTTCAGTCACTGATATTTCCCCATTTTCTGATGCTAATGTAAGATATGTTGGTTTTGCATTTGTAATTAAGATGAACAGATGGTGAAGACTTAGTTTAAAGTAATACTGTACATCCATTAAAATAATCTCTGCTGACAGTGATTCTTTACTATAGCAAGACTTAATTGCATATATAACATGTGTACATCAGAAAGAACTCGGTCTTTAGCCATTTGCTCCGTTAGGACAATAGTAAAACAGACGTCACCAAAACAGAATTTGTCCTGGAGACTCCTAAGAGTAACAGATGCATCTCTGCTGACAATATTGCCTTGCTTTAATTAATGAACACTTTATGAATAAAAGAACACATAATTTCAGAAAATATGCAGGATTTCTTCTGAAAAAAAGGAGCTCAAATTTTGCAAGAGGAAGGTTAGGAACATGACAGTAAAAAATTTAACAGATAAACTTGATGTTGCTTACACTATTTCTTTCATGGAGTAGTACACATAATTTGAGTCTTCCTTGGCAGGCTTTATAAATGTGGTTTTTTTGAACTGGGTTTTTGTTTTAAATTAGGTTCATTGTGAAGGATCTGACTGAAGTAAGACCTTAAGCCTCTGCGAAGCAAAAGCAGACCCCTGCATGTTTTCTTCTTTCCATAGAAATTACATAAAATGTCATTTTTCAAATTGTTCATATATAGGTTATATAAAAATATCATTATGTGTTTCCGCCTTAAGATCTATACTGCACAGGAAATGGAGCTTCAGGTTATGTCCAAAGTAGGTACCTTTCCTTCACCTGCTGTACAGAACAGCAACACGTTTGTTGAGCAATAATACTTATTTTTCAAAAACGTTATTTGGTGGTTGTATATTTATAACTCAACCCATTCTCTGTTTACTTCTTTTACTACCTGCCATCACCACATTGGTACCTATTTTTATGATAATGAAAACTAGCAAATTCTGACCTCTGAGGACATCATTTGGCAGAAATGCTTTCTTCCTTTCCCCAAGCTTCTTTTGTAAGGGCATATATTTTACTATTGTTATGATTACCAAAAATTAAGTACGGGGTTTGATTAACATTTCTGCAAATTTTTTTAAATTAAAATACATCTTCTATTGTGCTAGAACTATCACCAAAATCACTATACAGTGGCTCAACATGTCTTTACCGTGAAAAACAGTTGTCCACACTAGTTTCACAAAATCTGTGAATCCCCATTTTTTGTTTTGTGCTTCATCTGTTGAAGGCCTGGGCTCCATATTCTGTCCTCATCCAGGAGAATGTCGTGGAAACTGTAGTGTGTCACACTTTGGTTCAAATTCCTTCTTTTTTTTTTTTTTCTTTTTTTTTTTCCTGTTAAAATTCTGCATTGTTTAAAAATATTTAGATATTTATTGAAGCAAAGACTTGAACCCTGAGGCCCCATTTTCCACAGGAGTACCACAAACCTCATGTTACTGAGTCATTTTCACTGTGTCTCTGAATATTTAAGTGTATTAAACCAAGTGGAATAGCACCAGCAGGAGAGATTGAGAGAGTCTTTATCCTAGAATATGAAAATTCTGTACATTCTAACTACATTCTGTAGTTAAATATTTTTCCAGGAGATATGGTTCAAAACCCCTCAGGCAAAAAAAAGAATTGAACCAACCTTTCTTCTATTCAAGATGAGCTGTAGGGTAAAGCAGGAGAGACATACTGCTTTCTTTTAATCAATTCATTAGTTATCTCTAAATTCTCTGAAATTGAAATTAAATATTTCTCTTCAGTGTTTGTATCTCCTTCCCATCCGGCAGCTAAAAGTATTTAAAAATAATTTGAGCAGAAATTTGTGGTTGGGAAAGAATATGGATTGATAGGCACACTGAGAAAGTCTTTCATTTGCATAGATTTCATTCTGGTGACAGAATTATACCAAATAGTTCTGTAAATACAGCTGAGGTATATGGTATATGGGTAGTGCTCACAGAAAAAGGAAATAAAAAAGGCAAGGAGTGAGACAGACTGGGACCCAAGGGAACACAAAAGGGCTGCCAGTTTTACAAAACATTCATTTGTCTAATTTACTCAACATAATAAAGAAAATATTGATTTATTTGGTGAGTTAGCAGAAATTATTGATTAGAATAGTAGTATATTTACTGAATATAGCATGGGTAATGTTTTTGAATGGATATAGAAAATATCTTTCAAAAACTGGAAGGATCCATAAGTCATAGGATGCAGAGCACAAAACACCATGAGACTAACATAGTGAGAAAGGCTTTAAACAATAACTGAGTAAATCTTGGAAGAGTTCCAAAGAAACCGGGAACAGAAAAGGAACTACATGCACAATAATGGGGTTTAGACAATAGAGATAGTGCAGCAGACATTTGTGAATGGAGTATTAGCTCTTTAATTATAATAATTACCTAAGTTTAAGGTCAAGGCACCTGTGCATTGCTGTCTGTGAGAAACTGATTAAAAAATTAGAAGTAGCATTTAATCTCCGTGATACTATTTCCAAAAATTCTCATAGAAATTTGGATATTGCCAAGATTATTACTTATTATTTGTACAGTACCTAGAGACATTGACTGAGATGGGTCCCATGTCACCACCCTGATATCATTCATATCAAGATTGACTCTTACCACCTGAAATAAAATATAAAATGAAAATTCTCCACAGGGAGGAAAACCATGAAAAAGGAAGACTCATATCTTATTTTATTCTGCTTTCCCATTCATACTGAACATAGAAATGAAAGGCTTCATTTTGTTCCCTTTAGTAATTCAGAAAAATCTATTCCTGGTCTTGGAAATTAACTTTTTAGCTAATCAGTTGGTATAACCTCAGATTTGCTGCAAGGGAACCCTATGTGAGAAGGAGTGAAGGTGGATCTCGTCACCTGAACACGGATGGAGTACAGAGTTTTGCAAAGTATCTCTGCCTGGAAACAACACTACTCACATCATCCCAGGTAGGTTCATGGCTCGTGGGGAATCTGTCCTGATTTCTGAGCAGGGGAATGCAGCAGTGTGAGTAGTTTGTGCTCCTGGGAGCCCTCGTGCAGCCAGCGTGGGACACCAGGGCTGGCCAGCAGTGTTCGTGCCACACAGCTCTGTGTCTTGCTCGCTGCGTGCCACGTTGGGCAAGTTCAAATTTGAAAAAGAGCAGGCACTGAGGTGCATACACAGAGAGAAATACTTCCTTTCTCTTTCCCCTCCTCCCTCAAGGTATAAGTATTTGGAGGTGGATTGCAGGTAGCAAAAGAAAGCCAGTCCCAAGAGGAACAGATACCAGCATTTTTTATTGAGAGCACAGTTAGAGGAGATTCGAGTGAAGAATGGGTGTCAAGTTGAGGGAACTAGGGAATAAACAGAACAGACAGAGGAAGGAATAAAACAAAGAGAAGAAGGAAATATGAGAGGTGATGGAGCCAGGGAATGGAGATGTGTTATATAGGAAGACATTTCCTAAGAAAAGCTTATTTTTCCATAAGAAAAGCTTACGGAGATGAGAGGCATAAGGTTATAACTAAAAAGAAGGGAGCGAGTACATGAAAAGAAGTCATAGGAGAGGGCAAGAGAGACTGAAAAAGTAAATGTGACATTTTGGAAGTGAGTTCCTGTAATTTGTTATAACTATTGCTCTGCAATGCCATTTCTGACAGAAGAATATTTCCACTCCAGTAAAAATTTAAAAATTTTATAGGGCTTTTAAAATGAGTTATTTCTATTAAAAGACATATGGAAATTTTAGTATACATTTTTATTTAGAAAACGATCCTGATTTCAAAATTTTCATTCACAGCTTCTTGACTTTCTCTCCTTTTTCTACTTCCTCCCTTTTTCTTTTCTCTTATTCTAGCTCAAATATGCACCATCTTCAAAAAAGAAGTGTATTCTTCTGTCAGAAGGAATTTTAAGTCTAAAAATGTCAGAAATGAAGAAAAACAAGTGCACTTGGCAAGAAGGAAGGAACTGCTTTTGCAAAAGGTCACACAAAAGAATAAAAAAAAACCCGAGTAAAACAACTGCAGTAGTATTTTCTGATGAAAAAAATTAAGTGACATGTCCAGAAAAACTTCATTGGGAAACAAAGACATAGTTTGTGTTTATCAGATTTCTGAGTGAAAAAGAAGATATTGAAAGGATATGATAAAACAAAAGCAACCTTTGGGTCCCTTTCTGACCCTGAAGCAAGTGTCAGGCTATCATTGCAGAGGGAGATGTTTTCTCTCCAGCTGTGGCCTGTGGTTGATAACCAGACCTTTTACATTTCAGCTGTAAGTGCTAAAGATGTCATAAAAGAAACAGAATTAATGTTTTTTCACCATTGTACGTGCTCACCCCCTTTTGTGCTTTCACTATTTCAGGGGTCATTGTTTACATTCACATTTGAGGTAAAATCCACTAGAGATGATCACTGGAAAAAGAAATTCACAGAAGATGAATTGAGAAAATGAGGTGCCTGTGGTGAAATTCTGAGTAAAAGCACAAAATTAACTGTCATCCAAGCCAAAGAAGGTGAGTAACTCCAAGTCAGTACCACCATCACTCTGATTGAAGTAGTGAAAGAACATTGAAAGAGCCTGTTCTAGGTGAGAACAAGCCTAAAGATGAGGAAAATGGTTAGAAGATGAGAGGATGAAAAGCTTTTAGTGAATCAAAAGCACCTGTTAACAATAAATAAATAAATAAAAGTGAAGAAGAAGAACCCTTCTTCAATTTCTTGAATGTTTCGGTCAGATAAAACCAAATCTTGCAGTATTGTTTGACAGTATCTTGTGAGAGGGAATGCAATAATGTTAAAATATGGCAAGAAATCAGTACTATTTCATGGTTAGAATATTGTCTGAAACCTGAGACCAGGGTGGTTGTTTTCAATATGATTAAAACCTGAAAGTTTGACTAGAGCAGAAAACTAAAAATAAAGCTCTCTAGGATTATTTGCTTTATGGCATCATCAGAAAACTTCAAGGGGGAAGGTTCTGTAAGTTAATATGCAATCATATTTAGAAGCAGTTGCTGTTTTAGAAAGCTTGCAGTTTAAAAACACAAGTGAAAGGATAGGAGGGAGAGCAGGAAAGGAAGCTAGTATACTTTCCAGCAAAAGTTTATTCTGGGAATTATGAAGAAAATATGATTCTAAAAGCAGCTTGACAACATCTCTCTTATGGAGACATTGTGAAAACCTCACTGGAAAACTAATCAATGTGTCTTGCTTAAAACCTGGTTTTGTAAAGTGGCTGGACTATATTATCTTTTAGGTTGCTTCCAGGAGAACATTTTTTGACTGGGGGAAAACAAAGGTGCTGGTCTTCTGACTCCAGGCTACCCAAGTTCTTTCTCACTGACCTTTTAGGGGAAATAATGTGAAACTTTGACTGTCATTGCAGTTGCACTGTGAACAGCTTCTCCTCTGCTGGTATGCAGCTATTTTCTGAAACAGTCCAATTAATTTAAATATGCAAATAATTTCTCCCAGAAGCAAGAACAGATTCATAATATGGCCCTTAATTTTGGGGTTAGGGTGAGGGAGGGGTGGGGATTCTGCCCTAAATGTGATTTTTTTTCTTTCACCTAAGAATTCAATTTGGAAGGCTCTTATGAGGCAGAATTTACTTAATTCTGTAGAGTGCTCTGATATTCCAAAGTCAGAAGTGCTAAAACCTTTGCAAGGTTTTCTCCCCCACTAATTAGCATCCCAGTGATCAGATGGGAATTTGTAGAGTAGGCTGACAGTTCTATGTAATGATTTTATATTGTAGATGAAAATATTAGTACTTTCTGGTGATGTTTGCATTGTTTACTCAAGGCAAAGTAGAGAGTATCTACTGGCATAGAATTATAAGGGATTAGCAAGGCAGATTTGAGAGAGAACGGCTAGCAATTTTTTCATTGACAGAACTTGTCAACAGTTATAGGTGAGAAAGGACAATAAATGGGAATGATGAAAACTTTTTCCTTTTTTTCCATTTTAAAATTGACAAATAGCTTCACCAGGCAGAAACACAGCAGAATGAATTGTAATAAACACAGTGTTTTGGTAAATTATCTTTGTTAGTGAGGAAAAATCAATGTATTGATTTTTTTTTTTTTATGTGCAGAATCTAGTTATAGAATGCCTCATAAAAATCATACTTTCAATCCTTGTATAAGAGTAAGGTAGAGAAACTCCACTTCTGATCCCAGTGTTTCAGTCTCTTTATGCTTTTGGAGAGTAAGTTTGAAGGGCAGAATGGTAAAGTCATGTTCTTACTGATTTTGAAGGGTACTTAAGAGTAGCTCCCTCAGCTTCAAGATGGGGTAAAAAGAAAATGTCTGTGTTTGTGTAAGTGAATTTAGCCCCTGACTTTCTGCAGTAGCTCACCAGAGTAGAGAAGCTAATGGCACAAGGCTCTGTAGACCTGAGCAAGGCACCTTTCTGCAGGGCAAAGGAAGGTTAGATATTTTTGGAAACTTTAATTAAACTTTGTGTAAGTGAAGTCAGAAAGCTACCTGAGTTGAGTGCTGTTCTCTGTATCTTTTATTGTGCTTTCCAAAGATACTGGAAAAATGTTTTAGTTACCTTAATTTTCATCTCTAATTTCCAACATACCTCCAATATTGTTTCCAAAGTAACAGGCACAAGCACACTCCTAGCATACTTCTGAAAGTTGTAGGATATAATTTGGCAAAATTAAAAATGACAAATTTGACATTTGGGATGAAGTAGAGAGGATTGAACACAATCACCTGACTCTGTATTATTATTGGGCAGTAATAAAAATACACTTCTATGAAGTGGGCAGATACACGGTACTAGCTCTACCTTGTTAGGGTAGATGCACTGAATCAGATTGAGTTATACAAGTGCAAAGGCAGCATAAAGGAGAAAAGACAAACTAGAGTATTCTGAAAACACATGAAATCTCATTTATTCTACTGTGCTGCTTAAAGGAACTCAAACACTTTTTGCATAGTGCTTGTGTAAATGTTTTGGGCCTGTATGAGAATGCCCTTCCCTGGATTTTAGCACGGATCAAAAATTCACAGGCTTTTTTTTTTCAAGGAAAAAAAAAAAATGTTAGCTTGGTTTGAGGTGGCTCTGTTTTCACCCACCAGATTTATTTTGCCAATTAGAATCACGGTGAGAGCCACTATGAGATGATGCTGAAGAGAGTGTTTAGTGAAAAATGTTTCACCTATTTGTTTCAATTCTCCCAGCAGGTGTTTAGTTGTAAAACAGTAATTTAACATATAGAGTAACCTAGAATCTTTGCCAGATGCTTATTCACCTATGCTGTTGGCTTAAATGAAAATACAGATGACTGGACCAAACTTGATGTTTATAATGTCATTAGTCATGGGAATAAATGGGATTCTTCATGGTTCATTTTCCTTTAAAAATAGAAGGAAATAAAATTCAGATGAGTTAACATTGGAGGCATAGAATTTCCTGTATGTTTCTAGAAGCAATTTCTTATAAAATTTTTCATGCTTTTGAGTTACATGTGGTCTTTAAGATCCTGATTAATTAAAAAAGAATGTAAGAATAGCCTGTTTCATGTGGTTTTATACATAATCCCATACTCTACAATTTTTTCAAAATACTTCCTCAAGTTTTCCAGCCTGCTTTAAGCCATTTTTCAAACATTTTTTTTATTATCTCTGCTCTGCAGTTGGACTTTTTTTTCAGATTAATTCCTTGATTTGTGAGATGTCATAGTGTCAAGTTCCCACTTGAAGCAGGTAGTGCAGAATTCATGGCTGTAGCACTCAGGATAGAGCACACTTGACTAACAGCCAATGTCTGATACACTTCCCTGTGTTGTGCTGGGATGAACAGAGGTAGCAAGAACCAAACCTTCACAGCCTCAGCAGCTTCAGCTCAGGTACCAAGGAAAAGTTACTTGGCAACAGTTCACAAATGGGGGAAAAGCTTTTGCTAAGTAAAATGAGAAGCATGTGTGCCTTAAGGAGTGTGTTTCTTTGTCTTTCAGCAATTCTTTCTTCAATTCTCATCTGCTTCAAATATATTTTGTATATTCAGGTTTTGTTGTCTGACAAATTCTGTTCAATAACTGATAGAAATTGCAGATCTGCAACAAATGTCTCAGGTTTTTACACGTATGGCTGTGTAAGAATTTCCCTATTTCTCCTCTCCCTTGTTCTACTTCCTATTTTGGCATTCATATGTCTCATCTTTTTGATATACAATATATTTCCATGGTGCATTTGTGTATTTGTGCACTTTGTGGAATTTCAGTTCAGCTGTGCTACAATATGCATGCTGTGTATATTGTAGAGTGAGAATCTATTGTCCTGCCTTTGTCATTTGATCTTGATTTCGTTCCTTTCCAAGACAGTGTAACTTCCATGTTTTGACCTTCCACCCCCTTTCAACATTTCTCCAGAGAACTGATCAATACCTGCTGCTTTCCCTTTATTCAGATGATGGATAGTTTTGGATAACTCTGTAATCTTTTCTCTCCTGTTCACCATCAGATTCTCCAAGCACTGACCTTCATACAGGAATTCTTCAATGGCATTCAGGAGCCATGCCTCTTTCCAAATGTTAAGGAAAGTTCAGTGAGCCTCTCTTGTTATTTGTTTAGATTTCCTGAAATAGAGGAAGCAAAACATAATAGAAGTGAAACATTTGAGTTCTGACCTCTTGTAGGATTCCATAAAGCTTCACCAGCTGAGTGTCATTTGATCCCCTTCTCTGTTTCTGTAATCTGTACTTGACCCAGTTCTAAGCGTGATCCAGCACTTTCCAAGGGGTTAGTTTCACATGACTGAGCATGTATTTACACAACGGTGCCTAAGGGAGAAAATAAGGTATTTACTGCTCAAAGAATATAAGTCTTGTGTTGAAGCTGCTTTCTGGTTCTCTGAAGTGACTCACACAGGGCTAGAGATGAGAAAAATTTTCAGAGGAATTTTTTATAATCCTGCAGAAAGCCTCCCCCTTTTAGTCTGAAGATTCAAGAAAAAAAGCAGATCTGTTCTTGCCACATAGTAAGGCAGAATCATGACTAAAATGGAGGGTAGAATACACCTACTTGTGCTTAAAGTTAGGACCAGCAGAGCACTATTTTGAACTGAAGGAAGGAGAAATAATGAGCAATCCCTATTTTGTGGGGAAGTGGGCACTGACCAGATGATTGTAAATCTGAATGCAATGGTATCCAGCTTCCAGCAGAGAGGCAGCTGGAATTGCCTAGGCACAAGGTGGTAACCAGGAGGAACTAACAAACCTGAAAAAAGATTTTAAATGAGCACCAAACCTCCACAATAACTTTGAGAACACTCTCTATAACATAATTTTGAATTGCCTTTTACAATGTCTTGTGGGTTTGTTTGGCTTTTTCCATTTCAGATCTATGTAATATGCATTAATTTTTAGATCTGTCCCTTTCTATTGTTTCTCTTTACTCTGTGCATTATGTATATTTGTATCCAGCTGTGTACATGCTTGGGTGCATCATGGATTGGTCTGTATAGCAGAGTCATGAAGTATTTATGACTAGATCTTAGTCTCAGATGGATAAAATTGCACCAGTATCTCATGATGAACACAAAACAAACCGATAACATGTCATAAATATGACTGAATTTTGACTTCAAATAATTGAACTGACAATACACAACAGTACCACACTCAGTAAGACCTGCAGTAATGATCTTGATTTTAAAAGGGCTTTGCCAGCATAACTTCTTAACAGTTGTATTAGAAAACAGCAAAAAAACCCCAAAAAGCAAATTTCTGGTGGAGCATTTGTGCTAATTTCTAGCATGTTGTCCCTTCCTCCTATTCTTTCAATCTTCCCTTTTTAAAAGTATGGGATCTTCTGTTCTCTGGTAGTGTTTAGGAAGGACTTACTTTGAAGGACCTTTTGACAAGGCTGATTTTATATAAAGCGAGATAGGTACTTACACATGCACACACACACTTTTACACCTTTGATTTCCCATGTATTTTATTAAATTTTCAGGCTGAAGGAAAAGTTTTATTGAGCAAAACACAATACTGATATTTCAACTTTTTAAGCTGAATTTTTAAAATATAACATGATTTATTTTTTGTTTTAAATAGAAACACTAACAGTTTCATTTCTAAATTATGCTGACTGAGAAAATGTGGTTTTCCTTCAGATAAAATTATGTGAAATCAAGATAATCTTCTGAAAGGTCTATTGGATATTGTTTGGGAAGAAACCCACAACACAGCCAAAAGAATCTCCTGATTGTGTGAGTTTTAAAGTAGAAGAAAATTCCAGTCCTGGCGAACTGCACAACCATTGACTGACCCACGTGGTGTCTCGGAGCCTTGGGTGCAGTCTTGAGAAGGTAGAGTCACATGATTCACCTTATGTTACTTCTTTCACATGTTAGTATGATTTTCCCATTCTCCAGTATTGTGTTATTTGAACAAGAATATTGTTTTGAGTTATTTCAGACTATCTTTTAGTAAGAGCTTCAGTGAAAAGCTACACAGTTTGTTACTATGAAGAGTTGCATAGAATGTTACTCAATATAATACAGATCATCAATGAAAAACAATTTGTTAAATGTATTCCCAGGTTAAGAGGATTTCTCTTAGATTTGTTGAATTTTATTTTTGCTTAGTCCTTCTGAAAGGTTCCAAACTAAGAATATAGAGTAGTGCAAAAATGACACAGTACGCACAGTGTAGGAACCAAGTGATCCAATGCTGCCGTTTGAACACACCCAGTGTGGGAAGTCTTATACCCTTATTGGATTTTGTGATACTGAGATTTGTGATGGTTTTCATCTAGGTTCTACTTAAAGCCTTAATTCTTAAAATCTAGGAATTGCTTGGAAAATTTGGCTTTTTCTCATTTTCTCTTCTTGTTTTTTGTTTTCCTTCCTTTGTTTATTACCTTTTGTTCTTCCTTTTTATTTTTCTAGCTTATTTTTTCCTACCTAATAACTTCTCTGCTTCCATGGCTAGAGAAAAGCTTCAAAACATATTCTGAATAAGTTAAAAAAAAAAAAAAGTATCTTCATTACTTTAAAGCCAGTTCACTTTTTCAGTGGAATGTAAAACATACATAGGTATTAGCAGAATTTTCTGTCTCTTCTTCTGTAAGAACTAATTTATCCCAATGCCAGTACCAGCCTCCCTCCTCAGATGGCCCTGAGTCCTCATGAGCTCAGGCAGAAGCAGAGAAAGGAGTATTCTGGAGAGCATCGCATCACAAGGGGAAAAAGATGTTTGGGGTCTCTGGCTGCTGCTGTAGAACGTTCTTCTGCCTAATCTCATTAGATCTCTGCCCTCTGTACCAAAATGAGCACCAGGTTTAACTGATCTGGAGAGTGTAGTTGATTGAGATGTCATGAGAACAAATTCTTGCTTCCAGTGCACCAGCAATGGTTGTTTGAACTCGGAGGTCAAGGCTGTGTTGGCAATATGAAGACTGACTAAATTTGACTACTAACGTTCGGGCAGGCATGAATTGAATTTTACCATGGAGAAGATGATGTAAATTCTGGAACAAAATGTCTTCACATTTTGTATTTGTTAGAAAATAAATATACATGCATTGATGAGCATTAATGAAAAAGATGCCAAGGGGTTTGGGATTTTTTCTTTCCTTTGACTTTGTAGTATAAATTTTATGTTCACTGGAAAATGACAAGCTGTTTTTAAGTGATGGCTTCATGTCTGTGCTAAAGGCTGCAGCTATGATTGCCAGAGGGATGAAATGCCATTAAAGATGGCTATTTTACTAGCATTATGGGATTCCTGGGTACAGTGAATTTAGCCATGAAAAAAAAAAAAAAGGGGGGGGGCTTCAGCAGAAACATGCACTTTTTTCTAGATACAGTTTATAAATACCAGTCAAAGTATCATTGTCTTTATCTGTATATGTGATTGCTTTCAAGATGGAAAAGGGGCATTTCCACACAGCTTGAAAGATGTGATCATTGAAAATCCATCTTTATTCTGTGTCAAGGATGTCTGGAGTAGATTACACTGGAGCATTAGAAATACTAAACCACAAAAACCTTGGACCATTTGCCACAACTAAGCTACCATTACAATGGTCATTTTTTAAAAAAATCAGGAATATACAGTAAGTGTGAGCTTTATTTTTTAAATAAACTACCACTTTCTCACTATAAGATAATTAATCCTTGCAATCTATATTTATTAGTAACATTAATGTAAAGAAAGCAATTATATATAAATAACAGAGCTAAATATTGTGTCAGTGGTATAAAGCAAAATGGCAATGCTGCTCATTTGTTGAAGAATGACATACTTCATGAAAGCTACTTTTCCAAGTTATGAAACCCAGCAGGGCCTTTCTGACAACAAGCTACAACTTTCAAGGAAATTACATAACGCAATACCAAGTTTCTCTGTTTCACATGGTTATGTACACATTATGTGTGATTTTTTTCCCCTGCTCAGAAAAGTTCTTTGAGTTAGATCCCACTTCTCTGCATACTAATGTAAATTGTAAAAAAACCCCAAGGAAATTAACAGTTAAGCCATTCAGCTATTCACCTACACTCCACTCACTTAGTTACCTCCATTCTGTTACTTCCCACACACACATCTCCATCCTCCACTTGAACAACCCACAATTATCTCCATAATAAACCACTGTGTTTATAATAATGGAGCTGGGAGCATCATCTATCAGTTTAAGGCAAACTTACCATTGTATAGCCATGTTTTCAGTTATTCATATGAATGAATTTCAGATACCTAATAGAATTTCAGTTACTTATTACCTTTATCAAAATGACTTTTTCCTGTGTGCACACCTCAGTCTAAAATTTTGGGAAAACTGCAGCCAAAAAAGCCATTTACAAGAGAAATGCTGAGGCAAGGTGAGGGGATTTGGTCAAGATAACGTACACTGGTGACTTTATTTGCGCATGTAAAAATCCTTAGTATTTGGGCGAGAGTCTGAAGTGATCAAGAAAACAAATTTTTATCAAATCTGTGGAATTCTACAAACTTTATATAGCTTGGAACCATTAACTGTGCATAATTGGGTCAGACTTTGCAACTCTGTCAGAAATGAGACAGGTTCACCCTGAAGTTGGAGGTGATGGACCAAGACTTTTCATTCAGTAACAACTTCCAACTGATGTGAACCTCGTAATGCCTGCATCTGGGCCCTAGAAACCAATAATCTGTGCTTTCCCTACTATGCTTTCTCTTGCTCATTATTTTTTGTGGTTTTAGGACCCACAAAGCTCAAGTTATCAGCCACAGCTCCTTCACTGAGCTGCAAAACAGGGCACACACAAACTGCATTTCCCTGTAGAATAGTGAGGAAGCTCCAGTGAGGAGCTTCCAGTGAGGAAGCTCCTGTTGTGTTGCTGAGTGTTGCCCTGACACGTGAACACTCGGGCTCTTGCTGCCGTTTCTGAAGGCAAAGTGAAGATCTGAGGGGGGACTTAAAAAGGCAGAATGTGAAAGCTTTGCAGATACTGATAGACAATTCCTTCCCCACAAGTGAGGGGCAACAGAGGAAAGAGCATGACTGGGCTTGTTTTGAAAGCATTGCAGTCAGAGGAAGGTACCTTGGCTCATAGACTAATTGGAAGCAAGCACTGACCTTTGATATTGAACATGAGAGGGTCAGTGGTGAGCAGAGAGGCCACAAAGGGCTTTGGAAGTCAAGACAAGTCATTTGTGTCTAATTCGAGAAGGCTACAGAGAGCCAGTTCTAGGGAGTGGCAAGGGAAGGAGATTTGTGTCGCACTTTAGAGAGAAAGGGCTGAGACTGGAGGCGGGAGAGGGAGTTGGGAGAGCAAGGGAAGTGACTGGACAATCTGAGATCAGCAACAGCAATGAAAGGGGGAGGGAGGATGGGACGTTTGAACCTTTGTATGAATGAAAGCTTGACAGAAATGGCAGCAGTTTCTGAATTATTATAATATATTCCAAAGACATGCCAATTCAGGAGTTCACAATGCAGCTGTTGTTTCTGAGGGAATGAGAAATTATTTTACAATTTATGCAAAGGACGATTAAAAAGGTGGCAGACGAAGAAAAAATGTCTGCATAAAAAGGAAAGTTAATTGCTTCATAAAATGACTCACTGAGTGGTTCAAAATCTTCTCATGCATAAACAGCAAAGTTTTACTGTTTGAGTTTTGGTTTTTGGTTCCTTCATGTACTGAAAGAGTAATTTTCACAGGCCAGTATCTCTAGAAATAGTGGTAGTTACATAATTGGATGTTATGAAACAAAGCTGATACTTCTTAGCTTAAGCTTCCTGGAATTGGAAAGTTATAGGAACTGAAAAAACAGGTTTCATTTCTGTTTGCTGAATTTACCTATGGACATTTGTTCAAAGTGCCCATTATGTGCCTAACCTTCACCTTTCCTCTGGGACTATCAAGGACATAACTTTAGCTGAGCATGAATCTCTTGTCACCAAAAAAAAAATTTTGTCAAAGTTATAGCCCTTGTAAATTACCAAGATTAGCTAATAAGTGTAATTGGCACTGGATTTCCAGTGAGCTTAAATGCTGTTCTAACAAATGGCCACTATAATAATTGTAAGTTCTCTGTGAAGTTTTCTGTCATTTGATTCTATTTCTCATATGACCACACATGAAGAAACTCTGAAAATGCTTGTTGATACCTTCAAATCATGGCTGTGACTGGCAGTGTTCTGTACAATCCTGAGTTCTTTGCGATCCCTGGTGTCTCATACTGTTCTACAGCAGGTTTGTTTAGATGATGTTCAAAAGTCCAGTGAAACGTGCTCTATTCTGATGTGTGATGTGCAGATGTGGAGCCAAAATGATTTTTCAGACAGCTTTGTGGTAGCTGTCTAATTGTTCATTTTGGCATGGAGACTGATTTTCTGATTTCAAACCAGTGTTCTGCAGAGAACCCATCACTGACAGAATTTGCAGGAATGCCTTTTATGCATGTAGGATAGCCTTTTATGCATGTAGGAGGCTAGTAACAAATCACAGACCTGTTCTTTTATTTCAAAAGCAGCAGCTGGATGTTGTAGTTAGGCCGGTGTCTATAAATCCCTCCAAAGAGGAGAGCAGTTTCCCTAACAAATAAATTGTAGATGTCAGTCTATCCAAGTTCTTTGACATGCATTTTGTGAGAGCTGTCTGCTCACTCTCCTCTTATTTTGTGCTCTTAGCTGGTTTTTATGGTGCTGAAAGGTGTTTCTGGTCACACCTTAATTTTTTACAAAAGAATATATGTCCCATTTGAAAAAAAAAAAAAAAAAGCTCCCTTTCAAGAATCCTCCTTCTTTAAAAAGGCTTGTAAAGAATCAGACGGTGGGTTACTGGGTTTAATTTATGATGGTAGAACCGTTTAGTACACAATGTCCTTCTCTCTAGTAACTTATGAATTGACATTATAAAATAAAATGTCCCCAAAGGTGTCTGTATCCCAGTTTGCAAGGAGAACATACTCTGCTATATAAAGTGAAGGGATCTTGTATTAAAGGACTAATGCTTGCAACATCTGAGGGCTCTTTAATGTTAGTTACTCAGTGTTGGCTTGAAGCCAGTGACAGAAACCCTTTAAATACAACAGGGGAGAATTGGGCCCTGAGAGACATTGTAATAACAAATTACCTCTCTCTTTCCTCCTCAGTTATCGCCACTTGTGAGATGGGAATAGCCTGTTTGTCAGAGCACAGTTGTGAGATGTAATTCATTAATGCCTGTGAAATGCTTTGAGATCACTGGATGCAAGTCTCTGTTTGAGTGTCAGGTATTATTAGCTATCAAACAAAATCTATGTTATTTTGCTCCATCAGAAACTACTAGGACACTCTTGTTCCATACAAATAATGAGCAGTACATGAGTGATATTTTGTTTGGCTTAAAAAGATAGTCTGTCCACAATGCAGAAGGAAGGGTGTGTGCTAGCACAGGGACATTAGGGAGTGCTGGTAACACAATTACTCATTCCAGATATATTTTGATTTGGGAATTCAAAGAACCAGGAAAGAAAGAAAGTAAATTAGAAAAGAGAAAGACAAGAAGTTGGTTGAGGAGGTAGGAGAGTGAGGTGGGAGGAAAGGAGGAAGGCAGGTAGAGCAGAGCAGATAACCTGAAAAAAAAAAGATGAACAGGAGAAGCAGAAAAAGTTGTAAAAAGGGACTTTTCAATTAAAATGAAAAGGCAGTTGGATGTTTATTGCGAAAAACCACAACTTAGAAAAACAAGGCTGTAATGCCATCTTGGGGTTTCTGGTGACATCTCAATCCAGCAGAGCTCTGCTCATTTGGTTTGTGAATGTCAACAGAAACCCCTTGATGCTATTGAGGCTCACAGTTGCCTCTTATTGATTCTGTATTATTTCAACAGTGGAAAAATAACACCTTTATTTTCACAGCCAAAGTATCTCACACTGTGATAGAAATGTACATGAGCTTATTGAATCTCATCTCTGTTCATTTCTATCTGGCTTCCAACACCTAAGTAGTGTTATCACCGTGGGTCAGAGAGATGTGTGTTCTTTTATGGCTATTAAGTGAAAGACTATTTATCAAATATACCATAGTCCAAGTCTTTATTAGGCTAGGGGATATAAAGTGTCTAGCTGTCTTCTGCTGTTCATTATTTTAAACTCACCTTGTCATTACAAATATTACCCCAAACAAGCCTCTTATTGATTCTTCAGATGTGTTGTATGCATCTTTCTCATTTTTCACAGACAGGATAATCAAACTGGAATAAAACCTATTTTGTGAACTGAGTGAGAATTTGCACCGGTCAGTAACGAGTTTGTATAAAATGTGTTGGAGCTTTGAGCCCAGCTCTGCAACACGTGAAAAGTCTTTCAATTTTGCTGAAAGAGAATCAATTCAAAGGTGGCATCCCTGAGCAAGTAGTATGTTGTCTCTTGATTTCCAAAGAGTTCAGGTAAATAGGTGTGTTGGGTCGGGCTGAGCTGGAGTTCATTTTCCCCACAGCGCTGTGCTTTGTGCCTGCAGAGGTGTTGGTAACACACAGCTGCTTTGGCTACAGCTGTGCAGTGCTCACACTAAAATCCCTTTAGTGCTGAGAATTGTACAACCTTTTTATCCAGATTAGACATGTGCTTTTCTGTCCATACAACTAGGAAAACTTTTCCCAATTTTTCTTCATGGTTTCAGACTGAAATTGTTCTCTCTTGTTTTGCTGGTTGTAGACATGTAGGAAACTGTTCACCAGTCTAATTATAACATCTTTCTGCATAAGTGAAGATGTCATCATATTCTTTTCTAAACATTATTACCAACCTTTCCCCATTGGTTATGTTTTCTAAATTGCTCTAATTTTTTGTTGCTCTTCCATGGTTTTTCTCTGTTGTCAATGTAACTTATGAACAGTGATGCCAAAAACCAGCCAACAGTTCTCTTGCTGAGACCTTGTACATACTGCACAGATGACCTCTGTTACACTACTCAGATCCTGCTGCTAAGACATCCCAGAATGGTGCTTTATGTTTTTCTCAACCATCTCAGTGTTGGCCACACTCTGCCTTTGGCCTTCTCCACCCTGGAGTGCTGCTGTCTGCTAGGTATACTTTTTTGTGCTTGTATATTTGATACTTGCTACCTAAGTACAGAACATATTTTTTATATTAAACACAAAAAACTCCTTGAACTGAGTGAGAATTTTGAATACAGAGGCACTACATGTTCTGGCTGAGGATATGGATCTGGTTTGGTGAATTGCCTTGAGACCCTCTTAGTGCAGTAGAGGACTCCTATTATCAATCTTAAATATGTGTGTATTGCTTCACATTTGGGAGAAAAAAACCCCAACAAACCAATAACTTGATTTCAGAATTTTAAAATTATGTTTTATTTTATTTTTCTTTTTTTTTTCCTTAGCAATGGGCACTTTATTCTGTTGTTAATTACCAAAACTTTATTGAAAACATCAAGAGTTACATGAAGATACACTTGACCTGGAGTGAAGTATCAGGAGTTTTTAAACATTTAACTTATAGTGTATATTAGTATGAAACTAAGTTGAGCAGAACCCATTAATGTCACAGTGGTCGGTTACCAATGGAAATAAATAATTCATGATGAAGGGAATTAGTCTAATTAGCAGGCAGTTTGAGTCCTTTGATAAAACCCAGCTCTAATTCCGTGAAGGGCAGGAAGTGCTGTCATCAGTCAGCCCTGAAAAGATTAGCATCTATTATGAATGAGGTTAGACACCCTAGTGAAGTCATGTGTGTCCTGGAGACAAACTTAATATGTTCCAGAATGGGACACAGTTTGTCTCACCAACACATCATGATTCCTACTGGGCTATTGTATGTAATAACAAGCAAAGATCAGTGCTCCTTCCTATCATTCTCCCCTTGTCCATCATTCTGACAACTGTGCAAATACATTTTCCATGCAAAGCAGGGAATGTGCCCTGAATACTTGTAAAATTGCATGAGATGTCAAAGAAAATGTATTACCTTTTCTCAGCAACCTAAAACCAAACAAACCAAAATACCACTGCAGAAAGAGGAATAAAAACACATCTGATAAATATATGGGGTGTAGAGGAAGGTGTATCAGTTTAGAAGTACATTGATTCCATTTGAAAACATTATTGCCATCTGTCACAAGATGTGTCAATAAAGCTATAGATGTAGGTCTGTGTGATAGACAGGTTTTAAAATAACTGGTGATGCTATAAGGTTATAGCACTGGATGAAGAGTAATATTCTGCAAAATTGCCCTAAATTCTGGAAGTATAGGCTCAAAAAAAAAAAAAAAAAAAAAAGAGAAGCTTCTCTGTGTTATGTATTTCATTTAGAAATGTTAACTGCTTCATTTGAGGAGACTAGCTGTGAGCTGTGCAAGCTTCACAGTTTTGTGCTACATGCTGACGCAACATCAGCTGTGTTTCCATTTTTGCTTATGAGCCTTTTGAAATTATATGTTTCCGTTTTGCAATTTGATGCAATAATGAAGAAACTCCACATTTGTACGTTATTGTATTGCCTGTTTTTATTGTAGGAAATTAATTGCTTCTTTTATTTATGTTATTAAGGGGGGGGAGAAAACAATTTTGCAGTATTTTATCATTTGCTGTAATAATTATCCTACTAGTAATACAACGGAGGACTTAGAAACAGTATATTATGTTCAAATGTCTGAACAGTACTTAATATGTTGACACTTGTGGCTGGGGAATGTTGGTCTTCAAGTTATATTGAAAAAGGTAACAATAAGTGATTAATAATACCCCTGACAAGCTTAAGATGATTTATAATATAGAAATGAAGAGGAAAGGAATAAGTGTAGTCAACACAAGAAATTATTTTCATAGAAGCAGAACAGCTTAGCAACTCTGCTGTCCAAATACTAATTGACAATGAAGCACTGATATTGCAGAGAGTGCCAGAATCTAGTGCTACACTAACTTCAAGTAGATTCCTAGATGACATTAAAAAATAGTGATCTTCTCTGTAGGGTTTCTTGCTCTGAGTTCCTTGAAGAAGGAAGGTACAAAAGCTATTCAATCTTTATTTGTTTGTTTTTGTTTTGAATTCACTGGCTAATAAAAGTCAGAACAAAATTCAGTGGCACGAGCATTTTTGAGTTTTAATTCTTCAATCTCCGTGCACATCTTAAAAATTACCTATAGTGTGGGTGTTCCCTGGGCTGACAAATGGGTTCATTCAGCTTACTGAAATGGATTTATTTATACTTTATGTGTGAACAGGTGCATACAATAACCACCATTTTATCCCTTTGTTGGTAGGGATATGGTGCCTGGAAGCAGAAAATTTTTATGTTCTAGAAAACTTGCAGTATAAGGTACCTGTTTCAGAAAGTAACCACATGTGCCCTGAAGTCATGTAAGACAATTGGAATAAACAGGCAGAAGATTGTAAGGAAAAAAAAATTTTTGTTAAGTCTCTTGAGGTCATTAACTGGCTACCTAGCTTTGGCTATTGTAACAGAATACAGGAGATTCTTGTATAATTCATGGTATATGTTAAGTCTTCCATGGGGTTCACAGACTGGCTGGTACACTTTTTTCAGCTTCAAAATGCTGCTGAGTGTAAACATAAGTATATATCGAAACATTATTTTTTCCATAGATCCCAATAAACACCCACCCAGGTCTTACTTTGGTAATCCACCAGAGAGAAATAGAGCAATGAATTTATTCTTCCAAAAGCTCTCCTGTCCCTTTGTGTCTGGAAAGGAAAGATGAAGTGACCCAACAGATACTTTGCCTTTCCTGTCTGTGTGATATACTTTTCAGCAACTGTTGTTTTCCCATATCATTCCCTTCAGAATTTGTAGGGTAGAGCACAAGGACTGGGGGAGGGTCAGTGATCAAGGGCAGTTTCCACACAGCTGTGCCCTGGAGCTCCATGTGAGCCTTCCACCAGGCAGCGTGTGGCCTGGTATCAGCATGGCAGAACGGCTTGGGTTGGAAGTGATCCTTAAAGATCATCTAGTGCAGCTCCCCTGCAACAAGCAGGGATATCTTCAACTAGATCAGGTCACCATGGACTACTTTACTACTGTTAAATCCAGCCCTTTCAGTAAATAAATCACAAGTAGTTACTCAGCTCAGTATATACCAGCTCAGTTACACCGTATGTACCCACTGAAGAAAGATACATACTCCAAGTGCTACCAGAGGATAAATTCTTAATCTGCTGATTTTCCTTGAAAGATGTATTTAGACAATACCTTATTCTTATTTTCTGATTACTCTGCTTTCAGTACCAGGAAAGTGACACTGGAAAATGGGTGATAGCACAGCATTTCTGATTCTTATAGTGTACTTATTTTGCTATGTTCCTGTGGAAATATCCATGTTCTTATCTGGGACAGATGGATTCACTGTGTCAGTAAGGAAAACTTGGGAGGTCACAGTAGTTCCCACATCATGAGACAAAGAGGGCACATGCCTCAGACAGCCATGGATGTGCTCTTTCACATTTTACTGAAAAGGTGAATTCTGCAGGACTTAGATATTTTAAAAACCAGAAAGCTGGTGAAAGAAGATTTCTTTACTGAGGTACTCTTTATCTCAGCAGCTGTCTCACCTGTCCCCTCATCAAGACATCCTTATGGGATGTCATCCATTAATCATTTCCTCTCCTTCCTGCTATTTTGTTACCGGTGTTTACGTGTCATCCTGTGTCTCTATTGTCCTTATTGTTCTCACACCTTCCCACAACAGCAATACAGCTAGATACTGCAGCAAAGGACACATCAGCCACAATCACAACTAAACCTATGGCATGCTGAATCCTTTTCAAGGTTTACAAAAGTGTGTGTAACAGCCCTGTGTATTTTCACTACTGATCACATTTTTAATCTGTTGTGGCTGCATGTTTTATTCAGGGGCCCTTGTCACACATATCAGTGTGAACCATCTCTTTTGTAAATAAAGAACTGTTTAGATCTAGTAAACATTAACAAGGAGCTAAAATCGTTCTGATGAATGTAACATATTGGTGAAATGCTCATTCTCAGGTACGTCTTTGATTCATGATTCTTATAATCTGTTATGCTGTCTAAACAAACAGCTGTCCATTGTTCCCATCTCAGATCACCTTATGTTCTCAATTACCTCCTAAGAACATTAGATGTTTGCTGCTTCTACTGAATGGAAACATGAGGAGAAAAATGTATGGCCCTCAGATTCCTAATTCACTATGAAGTTAAATTTGGGGGGTTTTATTCTGATAGTAGTGTACATTCAGGTGCAGAAACTCTCACTCAAAAAAGCTTTTTCTGTATTTAGATCTACTAGATGATTGTTGTCTTTTCCAAGATAGTCTATGCTAGAGCAATGAAGTATAGCAGGGAAAGGAAAAAAGACACAGATTGAAGTAATAGCATATTACACATTGGTTTTAGTATGTTCATCGGAATCAAGCCCACCAAAGTTTACTTTGATTTAGAGAAGCTGAATGGAAAGGGACTTCAGTAAGGCTGCAGGAATTTTCATCAGGAAAGTTTTCAATTCTCAGGGCATTACTGAGCATATAGCAGCATGACAGGCAGGAGAAGGAAGGGACCATCGATAAAACTGCAATGTGAAGACAGTAGCATACACTGAAGGAGCTATTCTGAGCCCCATTATAAAGAATTTGGACCTTGAGATAAGTTGAAAAATGGTTAGGCAGCTGAGTCTTTGAAAAATTGCTGGGAAATAATACTTATGCATTACAGGCAAGTGAACATTTCATTGCCTTAGTTCTAACTGGATGTCCTTCATCCATGGGTTTGCAGGTGAAAGATGCAGTTCATCCAACTATCTGTGTGAACCCAATCCAGAGGGAACATTCCGGGACCATTTCCTGTGTTTTGGGCAGAATAGAAGCCCTGGTTAAATGAAGAGAGAAATGTAGCCACCCTTTCTGACCCAAGAGGAGGAAACAGGTTTGTCTTCAGTTTAACAGCCCAAGGTATTCCTATGTCAAGTTTGCAGTCCTGATCAATGGGAGATTTCTTGCTCATCCATCAAGGTGAAGTCTAAAGTAAGTAGCCACAGTCAATTAAACTATTATGAAAAGGTTTGACTTAAATAATCTTTTATATTATTTGCAGATGACTGTTTCACTTTCTGTTTTTTTAATTTTTTCAGCTCCAGCTCCTTCCCTGACAATGCCTCAGGCCCTATTCTCTGCTGATACTCTTCTGCAAACTCACAGCATCACCTGGAACCTGCTGAGAGTGCCACCAAATGAAAGAGCAGCAAGAACCCATTGGTGAGATGCTTTCAGTTATCACTCTCAAATATCAGGTTCTTGTCTGGGATTTCCATCAAGAAATGAAAAGAATAGGAATTGGTGCTTACAGTTGAACTCTAATCCTGCCTGACTCCCTTTTATGTGCAGCCTCTCTTATACAGAGCACATTGCAGTGTTTTGACAGAACTCTGTTGAGATTGTCTCCAAACTGAGTAGCAATGTGACCTTCTCCTATAGTACGAATTATATGAATAAAAAATGTGATTTACCAATGCACCAAAAATTTGAAGCTAACAAACCTTCTCGGAGCGGCGTACTGTAACTTCTGCTCCATAATTAAACCAGAACCCCTCTCCTGGACAGGTTCACTCAGCTTTGCCTTCCTTTGAGTAATACACCTTCAGACCAGTGCCTTGTTTTGATGTATTACAATGATAGACTGAAGAGTTCATGTAATATATCATGACAGTCAGCAGTTGCTGGACTCTAAGGATTGAGAGACTGAGCCAGCTGTTTTTCTGATGTGTTCTCGTAATGCATCACCAGCTGATGGAAACTGGTAATGTATTACTTCAAAATTACACCACCCAGAAAAGGAAGAGTCCAGAGGTGCAGATTCTGTATAATGAGGCATTCAAAGTATGAAACAGGGCTGCAAACTCCTGGAACAAGATGTTGGTAATAAATCAGCTTTCTATAGTATTCCATTAGCTATGTGACTACACAGCTACACACTGTTGTCTGATTTCCAGTGCCTCTCTGTGGTGCTGGTTTTGTGCAGACCAAAGATAACCCTAGCAGCAGTTTTACCTTCACTCTTCCTACAACTAAACAGTTCGTAATCCAAGCAACCTAGAACAGGAGATAGGGCAGAATTATATTGGCTCAACAAATTCAAATATTTGGGATTTCTCCTCATCTTGGGTTACTGTCAGAACCACTCAGATGCTACTCTTTTAGTGAACTAAGCTCATCCATGACAATGGCACAGATGGGAATGGCCCCTTTGCCCTTTTTTTTGGGAATATTGCATCCTAAAGGGACAGAATGTGCTGGCCCAGAGCACTGCAATTGTGATTGACTTTTCCTGCAGATTGACTGAAGGCAAGAAAAGCTCTTTTGGCCATCTCTTCATCCCTTCTTTGTTTATCTTTCACCTGACACACAGAGTCAGGCTAAACAGTAATTGATCCCTAATTATCAACATCAATTAAAAGGAAAATTATTGGAACAGACAGCAATTCTGAACATTTGCGCACAAAAATTTATCTTGTTGATGAAGCAGATTGTGTGTGTGTTAAAGTATTTCCTCTGAATTTATTTTTAACCTTAGGCCAGCCATGGGAAAACAGAAAAACTGGAACATAATATTTTAAAATCCTGAGCTACATCTCTATATATAAGCTTCATCATATCTTTGGCAAACCCTTGAAGATAAATAGGTCCTACCCTCAAATTTTACTTTTTATTTATGGATGGTTTGTACTGCATATAAAAAGTAATTATATTTTACTAACAATAAGTACACTTTCTGTCCATAGTTAAATATTATAAATCATGATTACAAGACATTAAATATGGTTTTGTGGCTTGTGATTCTGAGTCAAAAATATTCCAGTCTCATACATAGAGAGGTCCATACTCCTAGAACTTTGCCAGGGGATTACTGAAGAGGAGCCTTGCCTGGCAGGCTTCACACAGGATGGGGTAGAGATTGTGTGCTCATGTCTCATCCATTGCCACTACTTCAGTTGCTCTCTTCACCTTTGGTGCTCCAAGGACCTGGGGGTTTTCCACCCCTGCCTGCCATTCATCTCAAGGCCAATGATTTGCACTTTGCAAGGACAAGTTCTGTTGAATCACATCTGTAATTTCTGCAGTTGTGGGTATAAAATTGATTGTGGGTACAAAATTCCAAGTGCAAAAGATCTCAGTAACCTACCAAAGATTCCTTGATAAAAAAAAAAAAAAAAAAGAAAGAAAGGAAGAATTTTCTGTGCTTGCTTCTTCAGACTACCTTGTTTCATTCCCAGGATTATATACATGATTGGCCATCAACATCGGAGTATCACAGAAACATTTTGCTCAGTCTTGACTGCATTTATTTTACTTTTTTTTATTTTTATTTTTAAAGTATTTTTGATTTACCTCTAAATATTTTGGCTTACGTATGTAGGGAAAAGTTTGTATATCAGGAATCACGTTTGCAAGGGACTGGTGGAAAATGTCAGGTGTATGTTCCCTCTGTGACAACATTTTGTCACATTTAAGTAATGATTATTAATATCTCTTTGAATGAGACTTTATGGAAATTGTAGTTCTGAACATGCAATCAGCTCATTTATGGCCTAACAAGTGTTTCCCTGAGCCAGCAGTTGACTGGCATTTGATCATTTTTTGTAAAATACACCTTATCTGCTACTATTAGACACTATGATGGCACTTTCTCTTATAGTTTTTGGCACACAACAAGCATCTCTACTCTCTGTGAGGAAAAATCACAAAACTTGTATTTAGGTCTTCTCATAAACTTGGACAATATGACAGGTTTCTAATCCAAATAATTGTTTAAGATTATTACAATGATAATTATTGTAGTGATAATAACACATTATTTCAGCTGACAATACATTAGTTCCATGGGGAGATAAACTGCAAGGCCGATGGATTTATCTTGATAACAAAATGGATTACTATTAACTATGATGGTAATTTTTCCATCCATGCACAAAGAAATCTCCCATTGAGTTCATTGTCTTTTGACTGAATGCTAGTAAGAATTTTGTGTCCATATATGTAACAAGGCTGGATTCTGCCCTAGTGCAATATTGTTACTGTTATTCTGTATTGTCTAGACAAGCTCCAAAAGCCTATAGCTTTACTTGGCACTTCAGGCCCAGGATTTCTGTCTTTCAAAATGCCTCTTAAAAATTATGAAATGCAAGATAAACGAGGAATTAGAGCAACTGTAAATTTATCAGGATTCTGCAAGGCAGATTTAGAGATGAGAAAAACAAACCTTAACTTAACTACTGTTTGTAGCAGCATGGAAGAGATGGCTTTACTTCCATGATCCTCCACCATAAAGCCATAGCTTTTGCTCTGCTGGTGATACAAGCTTTGAACATTAAGGTTCCAGCTCCTTATTATGATTTTGGACTGTAGCAGCTAATATCTTTTGTCCTTGTTTTATTTTTTTCCCTCAGTTTGAAAAGTATATAAGGACACTTGATCTAGAGAATTATTTTGCCAGTGATTATGTTTCTGTAGGAAGGCATACATACAGAACTGTATTGTCAGAAAATCTACAGACCAAGAATCTTTAGAGATTTGTATCAGAATCTGAGTTAGATCTTAATGCTTATTTACCAAATTTATTATAATTCATAGTTTAAAATCCACTCTTGTTTTGTTTAGTTTATCCAGTTCATTCCTCTCCTATATCTTTATCATTGTGCTGTATTGGCTTTCTNATATTTTCTGCCAGTTAAGGACAGCAAAAGGAATCCACAAAGTGGGTTTGGTGACACAGTTGGAGCTATTACCCCATACTTCCTTGATTTTGTTTGTGTAAAAAAAAAAAAAAAAAAAAAGAATCCAGGTCAAATATACTATAAAATTCTTTGGAAATTTTGATAATTGTCATGGACATTCATTTGCTAAAAAATACATTTTACACCATAAGACTGACATTAATATGCAAATCAGTGGACTATAAAATTCATTTTCATGCCTCTAGGGCAGTATTTTTATAAATACAGAAACATAATCATGCATCCTCCAGAGAACTAAAAATAATTATACAAATTTACAACAAAGCCCAAGGCAGTGTCTCCTTTTAACTGTCTGGTTTTAATATCATTTAAATCTTGTTAAAACTTAATTACCAATTCTCTACCGTAATTTAGGTGGAAGAGCTGAGGTCTAAGCTTGCTGTTTGAGAGAGAGAACTTCATCTGAGAAACAAAGACACCAAGGCACAGATTGATAAAACAAGACAGTACACAGAAAAGCTTGGTAAAAGAAAAGTCATGACAAATAACAATGCAGAACAGAACTTACATCTATCTATCTGTCTATCTACATTGTCATAGTTTAACTCAGGTCCACAATTAAGTTCTATGCAGCCACTTGCTCATCCCCTTCCCTCCCCTCCTGCCTCCCCGTGACAGAACGGGGAGGGGAATCAGAATAAAAGGTAAAATCTGTGGGTTGAGATAAGAATAGTTTAACAATTTAAATAGTTTAAAATATAATAATAAAAAAGAAAAAGACAGAGGAAAAACCCCAAGAAATAGAAGTGATGCTCAATACACTGGCTCCCCACCTGGCCAGACCCAGCTCATTTCCAGCAGTGATCAGGCCCACACATCCCACTCCCCCTGTTTATACACTGTCCATAACATTCTGTGCCATGGAATATCCCTTTGACCAGTTCAGGTCACCTGCCCTGGCCACACTCCCCCAGCTCCTTGTGCAGCTCCTCTCTGCCAGAGCATGAGACACCAAGAAGTCCTTGACTTAGGGGAAGCATTACTTAGCAACCAAAACATCAGTGTGTTGTCAACAAGAATTCTATAGTAAATCCAAAACACACGGCTGTACCAGCTGTTAGTAAGAAAATTAACTCTGCCCCAGCCAAACCTGGGGCAAACATCCACATAAGATGGGACTGAGATGATGTCTTGTGTGACAGAAATATAAATAGATTGGAGTATATATAAACCTATGTAATAATATTTACATCTACACATACATACTCATTTGTAGGTGGTGGTTTATTCATTGATGCTGGTATAGCTCAGACTGTATCCACCTGGGAGGGGAGTTGCAGGACGAGTGCTTTCAACCTCTTTGTTCCATGCTGTTTTCTGGGAGATGATGGCTGCTCAGAACAGGTGAGTAACTCCAAAATTCAAACCCAGCCTGGCTACAGGCTTCAAGTGATATTTGGAGTAGGCATATTTTAGCAAGAATTTCTGCTGTATGAATACCTGTGGATATATATTTATTTTCTAAGGCTGCACTTTGGAACAAGATAATCTGCTCTCTTCCTCCATGACTGATAGAACAGGTCACAACAGCAACTCTACCCCTGTATCAGAGGTATGAGGTCAGGGACAGGGCTTCAGCTTTGTACCCCAAATGAAACCCCTGGTAAGTAATTTTGAAGTAACATTGTACTGACAAAACCTGTTTCTTTGGACTGATTTACAAAGATTCTATACCCTCAATGTCTACTCTCTTTACATTAAAGGTAAAGCAGAGAATAGAGAGTATGGTTTCTCTGCACTGTGGTGCTGTGTCCCCTCACACCCTTCTCCCAGTTCTACCTTTGCTCCCAAAAAAAGACAAGGAATCTTGAAAATGGTGCATCCTGGATTTCCTCCCTTAGTGATATGTCAACAATTTTCTCCCTTCAACACGGAGACTGCTGCCTCAGATCTATTCTTTGTGCCGTGTTTGCCAGCCACTGTTTAGTAACAAGTGTCACTGTCTGCTCCCCTGCTTTGAACTGGAACACATTCCTGTGGCCCTCACATCCAACTGAAAGCAGTTTTGTATTGATTTAATTCACCCTTTTTAGTATGACCATAGTCACAACGAGGGATGTGCATCCAAACTTCCAGCTATTGCACAATTGCCGCTGGGCAGAAATTCAAGTGATTTGGCACAGCATCCGGTTGGGAATCAGTTCCCATTGGTTCATTCTGTCCAGTGCATGCCTTGCCTCTGATTGAAATGCCAGGCATTTGTTAGCAATCCTGATGCCAGTATTGACAGCCAACCTCATAACACTGCTCTGTCCTTTCAGGCTGCGTATTCATCGGGTGCTCATGGAAGGAAGAAATGCAAAACATTAGAGAAGCCAGTATGGTACAGATTTCACAAACTATTCACATTATTGCATTAACAAGTAACCTGTTCATTTACAGATATACACAAATTCATCCTATTTGTGATGGACACTTAGTATGCCTCAATTTTTCCTAGAATGATAATGCTTACATTTTAAGATGTCAAAATTATTTTTTATTTAACTGCATAGACTAATCAAAAATCTTTCATATAGAAAAGGTATTCTAGCTTCTACTAAGCTAGAAGTATAGCTTATTTAATAAGTCGTTAATAAATAAGATGTAATAATACATTTAAATCGAGTGTTAAATAGGCTGGCATTTGCAACTGTGTAAGTGAGTTTGAAATCGAGGAGTTTCCTGAGCTGGACTAGGTTGCAAATACGTTGGTTTCACTGGGCTCTGAATCCATTTGTTTCTAATGATTTTTTGCCATGCAGCATGACTGCAATGGGTGTGAAAATGGAAGTGTGATATTTTCCAGGTTGTTACTAGTCAGGCAAAAGTTAGAAACAGCAACAAGAGTCTAAAGATGACCTTGCTAAATCTGTACTTTTAATGCAGAAAATGCTGCTTGAAATATTTTCAGTAGAGTAATGTGTCTCTCTTTCTTGCTCTGTGGTAGAATGATCCGATTTTTTTTTTGCCTCACTTGGAAGTTCTGGATGTACACTTCTTACAACAGAGCTTTGTAATCTTGTCAACTTTTTAGGTGAACCTGATGGACTTGGGGACTTTCCTGAACCTATTTAAGCTATAACCAGTGTGACACAGCACTGTGGAGCCTTGTTTCTGTCTCTGTGGGGGAAAATCTGAGACTGGAAAATCTCAAATATATATGGAGAGAAGGTAATTGAAAAAAATGTTGTGAGCACATTTAAGAAATGTGATTTATTTGAACAGTCCAACTAAATGAGTTTTTATTGCTAGACATAGGTTTTCTAGTGCTATTTCAAGAAAATATCAAAGATCACAGAAATAGCAGGATTTTGTCAAATTCAAAAATTGTTCCCAAGTGAATTGCAAGCACCTTTACCATCTTATTTCTGCAAAATGTGACATATTTAAATATTGCCAAAGAATACAGTTCTTAAATGTCAGTATGTTTTTAGGAAGTATAAAGGCTCCAAGATGTATGTCAAAAAAACCATATTCCTCAGATGGGTGCCAGAGAAAATCTTTTTCCAAAGAAGCTTCAGAAATTTCAGTCTAATGTGTACTATTAATGTGATGCTGTGACAGCTCTTTAGAGAGCTGTCATTATCAGGCTTGTTTGGACTGGACTGTGTCAGGCAACCACAGGCTGAGAACTCAGTGCTCAGCCTTACTTGCTCTAATGTACCTTAAGCAGGCATTCAC
Source organism: Urocynchramus pylzowi (assembly GCA_013397555.1). NCBI lineage: Eukaryota > Metazoa > Chordata > Aves > Passeriformes > Fringillidae > Urocynchramus > Urocynchramus pylzowi. The sequence goes on along the minus strand of VZRH01006782.1, from coordinate 71,980 downwards.
AGAGAAGCCAGTGCCTACCCAACAGTGTACCCTGCTCTTGCCATAGCTTGGAGGCCTCCAATTCCAAATAATACCCATATGTGAAAAGGGGAAAAAGCTCCTTTTTGCTTTGTTTGAGGCTTGGGAAATATTAACTCTTATCATTCATCTGAGCAGCTGGTGACAGCAGTGCTGAAATGCTGAAGAGGTAAGCAGTGGGAGGTTTACAGCATGTCTGTTTACGTTGTCTCATCTCCTTTGTGCTGAATTCCTCTGTAGCACATCCTGTCCATTTGTCACCAAGAAATAAGATATAGTGACCAAGAGAAAGTTGCTTCAAGTGAAGGATTAATTTTGTATCATGTAAGAAAGATAGCTATTGATACTGCATGCAGGAACACTCATCATGCTGATAAATTTCATGTACCTGATAGTGTCAGGCATCAAAGGATTGGTTTCAACACAGGCTTCCTTGCAGCTTTTGCAAGTTCTGAAGCTCAGTTAAGCACCAGCACATTCTGAAGTTGAAGACTTGCTTGGTAAGGTGGCACAGGTAGATGGAATCCTACCTATTCAGCATAAGGTTCCAAGTCTCAGTCTTTCTTTAAATAAAAAAAATTTTAAAAAATAGCTCTGATGAGATACAGAATAGAGAATAAGGCTTCAAAGCCTTTAGTTGCTATATATCAATGGCTGCTAGTTATGGAGAGAAAAATATTTTTACATTAATGCTAAATAGAGCTTTAACATATAGATACTAAATTTCCTAGAAGATAAAACATTTCCTTTGTGTCCCTCATCCCTGAAAGGGAACATGCAACCATTTTCAAAAGCTTTCATGGGAGACAAAATATTGTGGATTTCTTTTCTAATTGCCAGGAGCAGTGTAACTGCTCCAGCCCTACCCATGGGTTTGGCTGAGAACAAGGCAGGATGATGCACTGGATGCCTTCAGGTGGGTGAAGTTACAGCTTCTGTGAGGGCTGCTGGGCCAGCTCCCAGCAGCAATACTGCAATCACAGCCTAGCAGACTTTCAGGGTCAGGGCTGTGTTCCAGCCTCCAGTCTCTGCTCTTTTCTCCAGCTCTGCACTGCCTAGCCCATGTTATCTAAACTTAAATGATTGAAAAGTAGAAACAGAAAGAGTCCAAAACACATCAGGAAAAAGACACACTTCCCATCATACTAGACTGCAAATTTTCTGATTCTGTTCTGATTTAGGATATAAACATACCAGCTCTGCCTCTTTAATTTGATGGTGTTGTAAAGGACAGAGGAATTACAAAAGTGTGTTAGACAGCTCTGAGGTGGATACTAATATACATTTCCCAAATTTCCCTGTCTTCCTTGGGGCAATGGAAAATCAAAGGCTTGTGATACTGGTCCTTACTGATTTAGAAGTGTTTGAGACAGGGACGTGGGGCAACATGTTTAATTTTCAAAATGTCCAGATGTCCCTAGCTGTATATTTGAGACTATAACCTCAGTCTTCAATTAAAAGGAGTTGATAGAACATTGTTGATAGCCACACAAAGTAACAAATTAAAAAGTAAAATAATCTACAGTCATAGCTGAGCATAAAACTGCTGAATGCCCCAAAAGTATGGGGTTTTAGCTATCTTCCTGTATGCCTTAAGGTAGTGTCAGTGCAGTGCTGCACACATATTTTTCTGCAGAAGTCCCATGGAGGAATACAAAGCAAGTCAGAAAACCCTATGTATGAAGATGATATCTTGATTACTGCATAGGTGGAGTTTTAGTTTATCCCAAGTTATTGCTCATAAATAGTTTAGCAATCAGTTCTATCCTAGGGATTATTCATGCCACTACTTGAAAGACTGTTTGATCTATTGATCAATGAAGAAAGTAAGAGAAAACAAGTTGTTGCTTAAAATTAGGTTAACGATTGACCCACTGGACCCACCAATCTCATTAAGATAAAACATTGAAAAGTTCTGCTTGTGAAAAGTAATGTATTAAAAATAATTTTGTCATTTTGATTTCTTATTGATCGATTTCTGAAAAGCAACAATCCCTGGTGAATAACAAAAAATAATTATTGCAAGTTTAAAGTGGAGTTCATGTTAGTAAATCAGCCATTAGTCCAATTAATGACTGTTTGTGTCCCGAGATGAATTGTTTCTCATATCCTGGAACAACCAAAATATCTCCAGGATCACAGACATTTAAAACAGTGATTGCAAAATACATTATTGAGATGTACAATATTTGCATCATTTGCATGTAGACTGAAAATTTTCTGTTATCTTTTCTCTGTTGAGGCTATTGTTAGCAAAGTGCTAGATTACTCAGAAAACTTGTTGAGATCATTGGACAAGCCTGCAGTTTTTTATCTGTAACAAAATTTAAAAATAATGAAATATGTGACTAGATTTTGCTTTCTCTGTGTGGAAGATCACTTATTTAATTTTACCCCCACTAATATAATTTTTAGATTTTACTCCAGGATACTGTGTTTATGTAAGGAAGATAGGGAAAAAGAGAGGGAGACAATTTATTAGTAAAGACTTGTATTTGCAGGTAACAATAAGCTTCTGTCAAGGAAAAGTTTGGAAAGAGCAGATTCAGTGTCAAGAGAAGTATCCAAACTAATAATCAAAATACATATGAAAAACAGTTCTGAATAACTTTTTACCACTTCTGGTACTGACAATTTATCAAGCTGGTATTTTTTGAACCATGTTGAAATTTCCACAAGCTTCAAATTTTGTTACCTGATTACTATCTCCACACAGCATTTCCTTTTTTTTCCTTAGGTAGATGGATTTCTGCAAAACAGCATTAATTTTGAAAAGGAATACATTTCTGCAGTTATTGTAAAAAAAGATTATCTCCATGACCCAGACTTCAACTCAAAATTTGTGCAAGAAAATTTCAGTGGCTGCTGCACAGAGTGCTTGAGTTAACATCATTAGAGTCCAGGAGGTAGGAGTTAAACCAGTGTAAATTTCTTCAGCTCAAAATTTTAAGATTTTGTTTCTTTCAGCTCCTCTTTTGCTATAGCAAAAAACTCACTTCATAGTTATAGCCATTAAAAATACTAGAGAAAAAATATTTTGAATGTCATAGATTACTTTTAGACTGTGAAAGTGCGTTGTGTATCATGGCCATGCTTCATATGGAGGCTTCCAAAAATAGCTCAGCAGAAGAGTCTCTGCACAGAGACCCAAAAGGTCTGAATTTAATCCTGGTTCTCTCACTGATCTGCAGGGTGACCTTGGGCAATCTGTGTGCCATTTTCCTTCTTGCTAAAATGAAAATAATAATACTTATTGCCCTTGCAAAGCACTTCTAGAGTAAAGCATATGAATCGATAACATCTTCTCCTTAAGTATATGAAATAGCAGAGGAAACTCTTCCCACTTGCATTAGTGTGCTTTTAGCATTTAGAAATGTGAAATTATGAAGATTATTATATAGGAGGGAGAAGCCCAGAAGTGTTCCCCTAATCAATAAGTTGCTAGCTGGAATGCAAAGGAAAGCAAGTTAATGTACCATTTAGTGTAACAAAGAAGAAAATATATGCTTTCAATGTGAGTATGGCAGCTACCAGTGCAGTCACACTGTATTATCTTGCTGGCTTGCATGCTGGTATGGCAGTAGAACAGTATAAAACATACAAACAGTTTGAAATCCCTACACTAGTTTTCAAGACTTCCAGTTCTCCTGGAGAGATCTGTCAGTTTAGACAGAAAGAAAAAGCTAGAATTAAGTGCTTTGACCACGTGTATGTGCCTTGTTCTGCACGTGGGGACTGACTTCCCCCTGGAATGCTGCTTTACTTTCCCCCAGCAGATCACCAGCACAAACTGTCTTGGCACAGTATGCTTTACAAGAATGACAACAAACATGATTTTTCACTTGTGTCCGTAGGCTTGTTGACCTGCAGAGCCTTTTCGTGGTCCATGCAGATGGATTCATTGAGCTTGAGTATTCATATATTACTTGTATAACATCTCTCAGTATTTTATATCAGTATTTTATATCAGGCACTATACAAGTCCAGTGTCATCTACTATGCAGCCTAGGTGAGCCCTGGCAGTAATTAAAGTATTTTAAACCATCTGCTTAATTGCATAAAAAATACACTGATGAGCTTGCACTGTTTGAATGATCTTCAGGAAACTATTAGGCTAAAGCAATTCCCTCTTGCAATGTTTAACTAATTCACAATGTTTATTCTGTGAATTACAGTTGGTCTTTACACCATTTGTTAATCTTGTAGCAGAGCCCTTCTAGCTGCTACTGAGCCAGGAGATTCCTCCTGTTCTTCTTCCCTCTGCTTTCTCATCTTTGCCTGCCAAGCTCTTCATTGAAGTGAAGGCTTTGGGAGCCGTGCGTGAGAGAAGCTGGGCAGTAAAATCCAGCCCTCTCTGTCCCAGCCATGCTTGGAGCCTTGACCCCGGGCGAGGAAGGATCCTCGTGCCAGCTGTCACCTGTGCACTCTGCTCTGTGCCAAACACCCGCACTGCTCCCTCAGGGCACTCCAGTCTTTTGTGCCAGGGAGAACAGGGACATGCCGGAGCAGCTCACCAGGCTGCACTTCCAGCTTCCCTGTCCAGCTCCTCAGCTGAGCGTCTGCTCAGCCCTGGCTGAGTCCCTGCAGCAGAGCACGGCCATTTCCATGGGCCTTTGCAGCAGTGGCAATGTAGGCACGCTGCCAGGTGGCCCTCCCAGAGAAACAGGATGGGCTGCCAGGCCCAGGTGCCTCAGGAGTTGTTCAGATGGCAGGGGGTGAACGGGGACAGTGATCCAGCATTGACACCTGGGGGACCTTCCCCTTAAGGCTGCTGTGGAGGCATGGCATGGCATGGCATCTGCACATCCCAGCTCCTCCAAAATGGGGAGGCCCCAGCTGCCTGCAGCTCTGGGCTCTGCAGGCACAGGAAGCAGTGTTGACCATTCCTGCTGCATGCCTGGCTCCATCACCCCTCTGTCTCTTGGCCAGAAAAACCAGGAAACATAGGAGAGAAGGCAACTGAAGATATAGATGAAAACTGTAGGCTAGCAGACCTGCTTCAATTTTCATTAAAAGTTAATAAAGTAATCCTTTCATAAGCATTGGAGTCAACCCATCAGGAAGATTGTTTGAATATTTCCATCCCTGCCACATGGGAAAGAGTCAGTGGGTAGTTTGTCCTGAGATCAAGCCCCACCCTTTCTGTTCAGAAAATCCCCTTACTGTTCAATTAAACTGCCTGAATGTCTCCCAAAAGCCACCACATAAGTATTCAATAGTCTGGATTACGAATATTAGGATAGTATGAGGTAATACCATTAGATTATCTCACCATAAACTGAAATAAATGTTTATACATTTTACTTGATATATATGCAAAAAAGAAAATATGCTGTTGGGTGTGGTATAATGTTTATGATTAAATGCTTTATTCATACTTGTATGTCAATCTATTAGTGTGCTGTTAATTCAAATGTTACTATGATGTATTCTATCGCCGTTAGCACATTTATCACAGGTAGATGTGAAACTTAGACAAAGGTGTACATTCTCATTAATGATGAGCAGCCTATTCATCTTACTAGAGTGTAATTAATGTTAGTTACAATACTTAATTTTTCACTGTTTGTCATGGTGCATATTTAGCATTTCTTCTGTCCTTTATCAATCTGCTCTCCTATCACATGAGCACATCAAAAAGATATATGTAAGTATCTGACCTGTTTTGATGCCTAATTTTTATACTTTTCCAAGAACTGAAATATTTTTAATCTTATCCTGTAGGCAGCACAGTTAGCTAAAAAGCAGATTGGAACGTGTTGTCCATTGCTTTGGGGTTTGGGTTAACTTCATTTGCAATAATAACATAAAAATCAGATAGTGAAGTAAAGCAGGGAACACCATGAAGACACAGGTACTACTTGCTGCAGTGTTGTGCTGTGCTTGTGTGAGGTAGTAGTGGTGCCAATTGTTCTCCTGGATTTTCAATTACATCTTTTTTGTACTCTAAGGCTGTTAGTGCTAGTTAAATATGTTGTGTGAGTAATACAGCTCCAAAACCAGTAGAAGCATGGAGTATCTGAAAAGTGCACGTTATTCTGTAAATAAGTGCTACAACAGCTCGTTGGTATACTTTAGGAGCATTGCTTTGTCAATAATGCTGTTAGCAGTACAGAGCCAAACCACAGTCCCGTGTGCAGTGGTGCAAGAGGGGAAGAAGTTATGGCTAATGTGTCACACAGCAGGTGGGAAACAAGTCCTGCAGAGGTGGGTAAAAGAGACTGAGCACTGAACACATTCTAGGATTTGCTCCCCAGCACGCCAGCACATCCAGCTGAGCTGGAATCCTAGGGTAAGTCCATACTTTTGTATTGGTCCCAGAAAAAATACAGTCACCTTAGCTGAAACCTGGGCATCAAAGCATTTTTATTTCTTGATCATCCATAATTCCCATTAATCTGGATTGAAAGAGAACTGATCCCTCCATTAATTGTTGTTGAATTAAATTTCTTGGGAAAAATATTTGAGTTGGGTCAACCAAATGCATGAGGTACAAAATGGATTTGGGATGTGTTTTCTCAAAATTTCAAGGAACTGTCTGTGGGAGAAAAGCAAACCAATTCCTATTTGTTAATCTCTTAATTGGTGGATATTACGCTTCTAATCTACTAGGAATTGGCCGTTTTTTTTCTGTGAAATGACTTCTTTTGTAAACCACTGTTCATGCCAGACATGAAGCTGATCACATCTCCAACATAATGACATCCATCTTAAAGTTTCATTCAAACCATCAAAAGCTTGCAGAAAAACACAAACCTATTACAAAATCCTTAAAATAATGCATTTGTATGCCTTGGATTAATTTCCTTTTGACGCACCACAATTGAAGTATAAGGGAATCAAACACAGGAATTTAACATATATCAGTATGAAAATCCAATTTGGATACAATTACAAGTAGGTTTAATTGTAGTTTAGTAGCAAATTAAGAATAAGTACCCCAAGCTAGGTTTAGGCATTTTAAACAAAATGATAGTTGAAGGTGCTCCATAGTGATTGAGGTATAATAATAACGTGTAATGTGAACAGAATTGAGTAGGGTTTTTTCCCATGCTACCAAAGTAATACTTTATAACAATGACTTATATTTCCATGACTGCACCAACATCTTCTTACTAAAAAACCCCTTCCTTTGAATTTTCTATGGCAAAAAGACCAAAAAGTTTTCCATCTAATAACAAAATTCCTAAAATAATAGACTCTGACATTCTCTTTCTCTTCACTTATCCCTTAGCCCTGACTCATTTGAATAGAGGGAATTGCTAAAACTAAAATGTCTCTTTTTAACAGATAAAGATTAAATACAAAGAAACTACGAAGTTGCCTTTAACCTTCATAGCATTACAAAGCTAGGTATAACAACAAGCTGTAAAACACACCAGAAAGATGAGCATTTCACTCCATTTTGATTTGACCATTTTGCTTTCAAAAGGAATTTATAAAAACACCCAGGAACAATGAACATTTGAACTCAAAATGGTCCAGGTTTATTTTTACTCCAAAAGAAGAAGTCTCAATAGAGATATTGATTTTCTAGCATTCATCCAATATTGCACAGAAAATGGACCTGACCTTGCAGTCCCTAGTGGAGACACGGAAGCAGTCATTACAGTCATGGTTCCCATTGATTTTAGTGGGATTACTTGCATAAGTAAGGGTTTTCAGGATGTGACCCAGTGTCCCATTAGCAGCAAGACCAAGTGTACATGGATGTCAGTCCCACTCCGTTCAGCAGGGTGCAGTTTACGTTCCTGTCCTATATTCATCCTATGGTTTTTTCCTGCCTATTTATTCTACATATTTTTTTGTTTTCTGTCCCAGAAAGCCTCATCACTATGAGTTATCTCTGGTGAGAAGTACCAGTCCTCCTGCCTGCCTTAGCAGGTTTTTTTTTTTCCACAGAATCTTCAAATGTCATTTTTAGCTCAGAGTTGATGCTTGCACTTACAGATCTTTCTTCCTTTGGTTCTGTTGTCTATGATGATTTAAAAAATACTTTGGGCTAGGCACTACCTCTCACTGTATTTTTTTAATCTGTGGTACCAAATGAGAAGGAGGCATTACTGTACTTTGCAAAGTAAACACAGAGTAGTGGAAAACTAAAAAACTCAGAAAGCTATTTTATTTCTTAATCCTTAGAAGATTTCTTGTGCCCCATGGCTCCTAGAGGAATGCTGCTCCAGAACCTCACTGCTCAGATGGACAGAATCCTCTTAACTATACCACCGACATTTTATTCAGGTTTATTCTTGTGACGAGCTTGTCTTTTACCTCAAAGGTTCTTTTCCTTCTTTAGTATTTCCTTACTGAGGTAGCTGTGATACATCTTTTTGTTTCATTAATTGTGAACCAGGTGAAGGAGAGGTGTGCAAGAAACGGGATGACTACATGTTTGTACAGTGCCTTGCACAATTGCCCAGTCATGGTTCAGGGCTCCACAGGCTGACTTTGTCTCAGCAGTGAATAATAATGACCCTCCAGAACACACTGCATGCTTTATTCCAGATGGACACCATTAATTCCTTCAATTTTCATTGAGATGCAGAGCTTTAGAACAAGAATATTAGCAATTGATAATTTTTGTCAGTGGTATTTTCAAAGAAATGAAGAAATGAGATGTACAGTATATTTCAGTTTGCAATGATCATTCCGTTGTTCCATTTGCAATGGAAATGAGCATATAACATATTCATGTGTACAGATAAGGAAAATGACAAACATTAACATCTCTTGCTCTATTCATTTATAATATTCAGTTTAAAAAAAAATTCCTTCCATTCCATAGTTTTTAGTTTTGTTCCTGTAGCACAATGCAAAACAAAACAAAACAAAACAAAAAAAAAAAAAGAGAGAATTAATGGATAAAATACATTTAATTACTTTCTAAGCAAGTTTCCTGAAAATGAATATAATCTAAATCACAAATTCTTTGCAGATCTATCTATCAAAAAGATATAATTCCATGCCAATTTTTTTTTAGATTTTTATATGTCTTTTAAATATACAGTCACTTATGAAATCAAATAAACCAAGAGTGTGTGTGTACACACTTATATTTTTGTGGCCAAGCAGCCTTTGATGTGCGACTCAGCCTGTTTAAGCAGACTGCAGTGTTTGCCTTCTCAGTGTCAGTCCATTTCTGCACAATTTAATCTGCCACTAAAGAGAAGTTTTTTGTTCTTATGGGTATAAAACAGTATGCCAAGGATAAATCAGTGCAGCTTGCCTTCCTTAAAATTTTAGGCACAACCTGAAAGTGCAGCTCTTTCCTTTTCTCATCTCAATGGGATGCTAACCTAACAATCACAATTTTAGGACAGGGAAATTGTTTTGAGCAGAAATAAATTGTCCTGCCAGTATTGTTTCATGGGGTAACATTAAGGCACATTGGGCCTGGGGTTCACAGCTTATGATATCTGGTTTTGGAGGACTGGGGTGAAAGTAAGAACATGTAGAGACAGAAGAAGAAGAATTAAATATGAGTTCTAGATAGTTCAACTGAGTTGAAGCAGTTCAGCAATAGACATCCCAGAATCCTGCAAAGAGGCTTATTCTCCAGCTACCTTCCCTGGCACATCGCCATCTCCCGTCGGAGCCCCCGAGGAATTATTCTCTTTAAGTGTGGGTTCCCTTTTTTCCTCTTTTGTTGAGGTATCTAAAGATATTGGGCTTTGACTTACAGCTTGTATTTGTTGAACAAAACAGGAAAAAATGTCTGTAGTTTTCTCTGCAGCTGCCAGGAAAGAGAAGTCCATTATTTGTAGCTCTAGGGGAGCAGCAGAGGAGGAGTCCTTTTGTCTGCTTTCCAAGGCCTAGAGTGGAGGCTGTTGAGGTCTGGGAAGGGCAGGTTGGGGTAGCCACGGCTGTAGCTGCGCCAGGGTGCCCCAGGAAGGCTCAGGCTGGGCACGGATCTGTGTGTGACATCCGTACCTCACATGCTGTGAAACAGAGTTCTCAGCTTTGGATCTCAGTGAAGACAAAATGAGCTGCCCCTCAGGAATATGGAGCTGAGGCTGGCCTGCCCACAGCCTGCCCTCCCCCTGGCAGCGCCTCAGGGCAGCTGCTGGCACCTGCAGAATGTGTCCTGCAAATGTGGCTGCAGAACAGCAATGCCACAGGTATAAAATTCTTATGATCAGATGCTCCCCATTGTGACCCTGAACAAGTTAATCACATCGCTCCTCTTGAAGGTTCATACTGCCACGATATAATTTATGTGGGCCCTCAAAGATAGATGGAGACGTCAGCTATTGATCACAAGGAATTGCTGCCAGTCAGTCTTTTTGTTGGTTTCCATCCTTGTGATGTGTTTTAAAAAATATTGTATGATTCAAAATTATACCTGTAAAACCTACAAGTAGAAAATTACTGTGTGCATTTATCTTTAATAACAACCTTGCGAATATTTATAGTACTGGTAGAGTAGAATGTGTTATACTAGTTTATTTCCCAGTCTGTTTTAAATGATATTATTCATTAGTAGTTGTGAAGTGGTATGACATATTTTTTATGTTGCTTGTTTGTAACAAAGGTTCTTAATACCTTTTCATAATGAAAGGGGATAAATGCTAACACGGAATATGGGAAATTGTGCTTGCAAGAGCACAGTGTTGTCTTAGGGTATTAAATTAGCATTTGGTACTGCTTTGCTTTGTGTGCATTTCTAGCAAATGTTTCAGCTACAAATCACTATAATACACCTGTATTCTGGTTCTTCAATTCATATAGCATTTAAATCCTGCCAATACTGTGTCTTATAAATATAAATATGCAATTTAATTTAATTCAAGCATGCAACACATAATTTTTTCTTCTAATTAAAATATGATATTGCAATATGGGAGCTGCCTGGGGCAAACAGGACGCATCAGATTGCCAAGCCGAAGGGAATTCTGAGGCAGCTCTGGAGGCTGGCAGGGGAAGGGGGCAGCCCGCAGAGCCCTCGGCGGAGGGCCCCCGCCCTGCCCCCCCTGGAGGCCGC
>VZRH01006782.1:36122-60891 GCA_013397555.1 Urocynchramus pylzowi | reverse complement strand
CCCCCCCCCCCCGCCTGGAGGCCGCCGTGTTTGCGGAGCCCTCAGGCGCGGCCTGGGCTGGCTGGCCCTGGTGCAGCCCCTCGCTGGCCCCAGTGCAGCCCCTCGCTGGCCCCAGTGCAGCCCCTCGCTGGCCCCAGTGCAGCCCCTCACTAGCCCCGGTGCAGCCCCTCACTAGCCCCGGTGCAGNCCGGCGCTGCGCTGCCCTGCCCGCCCTGGGCCAGCGGGCGGAGGCGGCACGGCCGCGGTTGGCTCCAGCGGCGCTGAAGTTGGCTGATGTGCGGCAGAACTCAGAGCCTTCTGGGGAGGAGGAACTGCCCCACGGCAGCAACTCGAGGGATTCCTATAACGCTCTCTCAGAATCGAGCAAAACAACACGAATAGACCTTCTGCATAACGACTCAAAAACTGTTAATGGCCATCTTTAGTAACATAGCAACAGCCAAACCCTTGAAAAGAGGAAGTTTTCATTGAGAAAGCGTTTCATTTTAAACATTGAAATTTGGTATAATGTAGTGTCTGAAATAAGTTTTGAAAGGAAGCTGATGATTAAGAAGAAATGCAGTGGGCATTTAATAAATGGAGGAGCCGCAAGATAATTAACTGGCATGCATAAAGATTCATGCTTTATACCAAAATTTTAATTTTGCACATAAATGTGCCTGATGTAGGCAGCATTTAATCACCTAGCTGACAGGAGTAACTACTTTCATTTAACCTTGACTGAAGATCATGAATTCTAACAGGTTTAATTGGATACATCATTTAACAGAATGAACAGAGCAAATTTTTCTCAATTCATAGGTTCTGATTGACATGCACCAGCAATAAGGCGTTGCACAATTAAAGCTGATCTGTATTCCTGGCCTGGGCAGCAATTGCCATAGTGATGTGACACTGTTTGATCACTGTGGCACTGAAACTATACTGAATTTCCCCTTGTTTTGAAAAGGGCAATGCTTTAAAAAAAAAAAGAGAGAAAGATAAAGAGATTTTGGCACTTTTTTTTTTTTACATTAATCACATTTATATGCACAAACTGTAAGGGAAGGAACTTGTCTTGTTATCAGTAACTCAGAGGAAAGAAGGAAAAATGGTATATTCTTTTATCCATTTAGCACATTATTTACAGAAAGTCAAAAATGTGGATAGTCAAATGAATTGTAACCCATTAAGGGCCTGATTGTTCTGGGCTTCCATATGAATAGGAAGTCGTTCTTTGCAGCTCCACTATTCACCTGCAGTTTGGCCTCTCTGTCCTTGCCCAAATCAGTTCCACATCACAGATATCTTGCCAGCTGAGTAAAGGTACTGAGAAGGGGTGCTCATATTGCAAATGAGGTAGAAAAGGATGAGAGGGAAGATGTGGTACCCAACAGTAAGCTGCTACATACTTTTCTTGGCACACAGTGTTTCATATGGTAAAACCTTAAAAAAATACATGGAGGAGTTGGCAACTTCCAGTTCCCCATATGGCTCCTGACAGCACTTTTTCTGCCTCTGGCACCTTGCACAAGTTCTGGGTTTGACCTTCATGAACTGGAATTGTTCTTCTATTCTTCAACCATAAACATATACATACATATTCACACACACACACACACACATACATATATATATATATATACATATATATGTATATACACAAATGTGTTCTTTTATGTCTCTATCTTCAACTTTAATTTTTGCTTCCAATACTTCCTTTTAATTTTTTTCTTTTAGAGGAAGGTTTGCCAAACACTAAATGGTCTGAGGGCAGAGAAGCACACAATGTGTTTTCAGCCTGGCTCAGTAGAGCCAAGACTGCAGTAAAAATCCTTCCCAATTCCTGAATGACCTCTGTAAAATCCTTAAGCAAGTTCTGCTCCCCAACATGAGCATTGCAGCATCCATGATCAAAACAGCAGGTAGCTTTTCTACTTTTTTCTCTCTGCATTCCCTTAGCTTCAGTGCCTAAGTGCTGGCCCTTAATCTCACCTGAAGACAGACCTATTGCTATCCATCTGTCAACCTTAATTTCTGTTTAGGCAATGTATATACATATCAAGCAACAAGATTTGTACGAGTGCATTGCAGTGGAAGACAGAAATCTTGGGGAAAGCTGGAATCCTGATTGGCTCAAAGACATGAACTCTAGAGTCAGGACAACTAGATGGATCAAAAAAGACTTTTTTGGTCATTTTAGAAGCCTCTAAAATTCAATTACTGGTAATACCTTCCTCTGTCAGAGGTATTTCCCACATGATTCATTATAATACTGCCAAAGGTATTTGTCAGTATAATTCATCACTCACTAACTTTTTTAAGTTTCAGGTAAATTGTGGGATCACATCCCCAGCCTCTGCAGCCCCATAATGTGCTTGGAACCACAGCAGGTGCTTTTCTTCATGCATGGTGAGTTTTCAGTGGGTGCCTGGATGTTGCCTGTGCAGGAAGGAGAGGCAGGATTCAGTCAGCATGGCCTGGCCAGCAGGACTTGTTTCTAGCACAGGTGTTGCCCGTGGTGCCCTCATGCAGCAGCAGGGGTAACCTGTCCCCACTCTGCCTGCTCCTGAGCCCCTCAGGGCTGCGTGGCTGCTGCAAAACTGCTGGGCCCTTCTTTAAAGGGTATCTTTGGGCCCCATTTAGAAATGCTGTAATTTACTCCAGATTTCTCCAAGACTTCCCAATAAAACAGCCATCTGTCCCATCACACAGTTCCTTTTAATGTCCTATTACACACACAGGTTCCCCTCATGGTGTCCTCAAGGCAGGAGGACTTGAGGCACCCATTCAGCATTTCTCTTGGGAGATTCCCAGGGCACCCCTTGGTCTTCCCCACGGTACACAGAGCTTGTCAGCAGCACAGCTGGGATAAAGTACAGCCCTCTGCAGGAGCCATGCTCAGCTCTGACTTTCCCTGGGGAATACTGTGGAATTCAGCAGACCTGCATGGACACATATTTGCCAAGCTGATGGGAATACATATTTGCTGCTGGATAGAATAATTTCTCTGACTGCCTGGATGGCCCCAGCCCCAGCCACTGGCTCTGTTCACAGGCACCCAGTGACACCAGTTCTGGAGTGCCTTGCTCTGCTGGGGCCTTACAGCACCCTTCTGACCTCTCCTTTATCAGCTCCCCAGCCAGTTCATCCTCTGCACTCAGAGTCATTTGGGTGCTCTGCCCGTGGCTCTCTGGACTTGCATGTCGTTCTTGCCTTGTCTTCATGTTCAGCCATCCATGATGAATTATCTTCCACTCCTCCCTCTGGGAATAACCAAGGCTTTGACCTAGTGGGACTATTTGTGTGCTCAAATGTTTTGATGTATCAGACACTGAGCTGCTTGCTCCCAAATCTAAGGTGTCTGGGGATTTCAGGCTGTTTTCAGAAACAGTGTGTGCACTGGGAAAGCATAATCTAACTGAAAAAGTCAGCAAAGGGCACTGACTTGTGCATTTTCAAGTATTTTGTCCATCATCTTAAACCGTTCTGTTTTCTTTAGTTTCCAAACAGCTGTCTCTTCAAGTTTGGGATCTGCTATAGAAGATATACAGCTGTAATAAGAAATATATTTAGATTCATTTCAGAATCCTTGGGGAGAAAGGGATATTCTTTTTTACTGGTATAAGAGCAAGTTTGTTATTTCATTTTGAAGGCTGTTCTGAACAACTGGGGGAAATCAGAAGACCGGCCCCACTTTTCCCCAGGTTTTCCTGAATCCACCTTTGGACCACAACCCAAACAAAATTCTGAGCGCAGTTAATGTTTACACCTTCCTTGCACTGTGTAATTTAACTTTCAGCAATATAAAATGGGATAGCAGAAATATTTTTATGTGTTCTTACAATGTCCGAAGTTGTTTGTTACTGTTTTTATTTGAAGGAACTAGACACAATCCTGGCTGCCTTAACCACTGCTTTTGAGAGAGCTACAGCTGAGAAAATCCGCTGCCAGGAAGAAGTGAATAGAACTAACAAGGCTATTGAGCTGGCCAACAGATTAGTGAAAGGTCTGAGGTGAGGTCCTACAGGGCAGGCTAATGAAGCAGCCTACAGAAAGCACTTCTTTGTTATACACTACTGATCTGGCAATAACAGAGGCACTTAGCAAAGAACCTGATGAGCTGAAAAAATTATGTCATTATCATTCATTTTTTTCATAATAGAAACATGGTTTTGACCTTTGCATTTTCTTACATTTTTGCTTCATTGTGGTATATCTTAACAGTTAGATTACCTGGTAACTAACCTATCCACCAACATTAAGGGAAGTAGTCAATTGTGGATATTGACAATGAAGGCAATTTATTAAAATGCAATGACTATATTTGTAGCAATTAAACAACACTAATGATTCTGCCCAGGATTGGGATACATAGAATCTAATACAATTTGCACTACTTAGTTAAGCAATATGATAATTCTCTAATTATCTTTCTGAGGTTTGCAATGTGTATTTCAGGAGAGAATAAATAATGGCAAAGCCATGAATTATCAAAAATCCATATTGTCTGTTGATCGAGGCTGGCTCAAGGGAATCCATACTCACTGATGGATTTTTTCATTTATCATTCATCTACTGATGAGACTGCTTTTTATACACACACACACACACATACACTTTTTACAGATACTTCATTTTATTGCAACATTCATTTAGGAAATCTCTCATGGTGGCTCACTGCCATTACAGTTTTTGTCCTCTTCTACCCAATACTTTCAAGCTGAGTTTGATAACCAAACACATAGTAAACAACAAAAATAGAAGACCCATTTGTTATTGAGCAAAATTATATGGCTGAGTATAGCTAGTGGAACTTAAAATATAAAACAGGGTTTAAGAGTTATTTCCTGAATCAATAGAAAGGATTTATTGACTAAAGGGGAGGGAGGGCAGTGCAGAAGACCCATTGTTTCTGTTTAAAGAAGCAAGATGAATGCATTTAAAATGTTAACGTCCTGGCTGAAAGTGTAATGTATTTTAGTGATTAATAATGCCTGTAAAACTAAACCATGTACCTAATACAGAATAATAAAATAAATAACATAGCAGACCTCTTTAAAGTGTGACAATAAATGATTGTTCTAATATTTTCTTCCACCTAACATATCATATTGTTTGGTTCTCCCATGTGCCTCCTGCTGGGCCTGACAAGTGCTGGCATAGCTTACATAGAGAGATGAAAGGCAAAGTGTGGGTATGCTGGGGGGGGAGGCATAATGAAAAATAATCTAAAGGAGGAAACAGAGATGAAAGGAGAGAAGGAAAGTTGAGCCGTGCACTAGATGAAGACAGTAAAATGAGTTTTAATGGAAAGTCCTTCAGCTAGTACCTCCCAAAGCACCAGCCCCACGAAGAAAGTGGCCAGCTCGACAGAATGGTGATGGGAAATACAGAATATTTCATATTACAGAATAGAATTCATTCCTGTTGTTAGCTGTACCACACTTAGTCAAAGGCAGTAATAACCATATGACAGCTATTTAGTGACCTACAGGAAAAAAATCCATTTTAATCTACTCTGTGGTAAACAATAGGTCACTGTTTACTATTAGCAAACAGCATAATACTGACACTGCTGTTTCTTTGCCTTATTTTTTGCTGAGAGGACACTCTTTTATTTCTCTAGTTGTATTGTTGTGAGGAGAATTTCTCAAGAAATATAAAAATAAAATTATTCACAGCATTTTTTATAATAAGAAAACATGTAAATGTTTCTTTATTAACTGGTCTTCATAAACTCACCTTTACCACGACAATAATAGCAAGTAACCAAATACGTGAGTTTTCTTCTAATTCTTAGGGAAAGTGTTGACCAAACAGCAGAAAAGCTGATCATGTCTAGCCAGGATCCCAAGGAAAAGCTTGCACCAAGTGTCACGTCAAATCTATTATTGACTTTATGGCATAAATGATCCTGGCCAGAAGTTTTTGAGTTTTTTTTTTCCTGCCTTCTTCTCTTAGCCCTGGCATGCAAGGACTGTTCTGGGTGGTTGCATGAGTAGCTGTTACTCTGTACCAAGGAATTCTTTGCTTCTGACAGGTGCCAATTAATCTGTGGACATCTGCCCTGAAGGCATTGAATCAAGCTGACAACTCATTTTATATCAATCAAACAACAACCATTTTCAATAATTTCCCATCCAGCTGGGACTGATTTGCACAAGTGATCTATGTATTAGAGACATTACCAATCCACAGAGACATTCAGAACCATGATTATGTTCTGTTTTCCCACAGAAACTCTTGCATCTGCACGAGAAAGCAACAACTTCTTCCACTATGCAGGAGGATGCTGACAACTCAATTTTGGTCACTTGCTGCCAAGCTCAACTTGCAACAGTCAACTCACATCAGACTGGAAGGGGATTTTTATGCCCAGGCTTGCCATTTACAAATCCTGTCTGTTGATCCTCTAATCAATGTGAATCTGTGAATCTGCAAGGTAATACTTTAGTATTCACTGCTATTTATCCACTGTAATGGGCATTTTTTTAACAAACACATAGTAAATGAATGGGAGTTCTACTCCTGTTTTCTGAGTAGAAAAGGAGAGCTGGACTTATCACCAATGCTTTATTAGGAACAAGAGAAAATATGATGCAGAAATGTTCCAGATGGTAACATTTCTTCACTGTGATAGTTTATTTTCAAAGGGGTACTGGCATGAGCCCAAATCTCATTCTGCTTTGCACAGATAATACCTTCGTCACAGATACGTATTTTTAAAATACACGGTTAATCACAAAAATGCCTGGCTGATTCCATTCCCTTTTTGACCCATTAAACCGTGATGTTACTTATACTAATTCCTTCAAATACTTTATTTAATAGAACAGTACAATTGGAGGCAAGGAATTAGTAAAATATTCTTCTGGAAAGGACCAAAACATTCCCTTTGCTAGTGTTTGAAGTACCTTTTGCTATCTGACTGGAGCTAGAGGAGACAACTAACCCACAGACTTTGGGAATATGGTTAGCAAGCCAGAACAGAAGGCAGGCTCACCTTCTTGTATTCTGTCAAGTGCTGTGCCCTGCTGTTTGCATAAGGGGACCAGCTTTTATTATTCTACTCTGTCCCTGCTACTGTGCACCAAGGCAGCACAAAGCAAGATTTAGTGCTTGGATATGGTATTTGCTTGATAGCAATTGTTATAGTTAAGGCTGCACTGAGACTTCTGTCTTAACCTGCTGTTCTCCCATGCTCAGAATATTCTTTTTTTTTTTTTTAAATTCCTTTCATCTGAAATTTTTCATGCTTGTTATCAGCTGAAATATAATTTTTTTTTTTTTGGCAAGCCTGAATAAAATTCATTCATTCATATTTGAATTATGCAAGGAAGTGGGTGTAAGGAGAAAGGTCTCTTTTTTGCACATTCATAATTCACAAAAAAAGCTGCACATTACAAGCTGAAACTTTCCAGGTGGCTAGTTTTGACTGAAGGGTAGTCTTCATGCTAATTACAAAGAGAGAATGACTGAAAGAAAAATGAAAGAGAAAAATTAAAAATGACACATATTGTGATTAACTCATTTGTTTTGTAGGTGTGTCATACAAAAATTACATTGTGAGCCACTTAGAGCAAGTTTAAAGTAACAATTTCATTTAAGTTAAGATGAACTACCATAATTACATAATATCAATGTTTTGTGCTGCAATTTCACTAAGAATCTCCCTACAGAAGCTGCAGAAGCTTTTACTTATGCAAATGTGGAAGCTCACAGTGAAATCAGTGCAGAATCTTATGAATCATTAACTTTGTCCAGAAAGCCAGTCTGGGGAAGGGGGGAATGGTGTGCAGTGGCAGCAACTATCCCTATGCTCTGGGTCTCCCTGAACACTGGACTGCTGAGGAAAACAACTTGGGGTTTCTGCAATTTCTTCCAACTTCATACACTGACTGTCAGGGACAGCAAACCACTAAAGCTTTGTTATTCTCTTTTCCTTGCTATATTCCCATATACTTGTGGACATAACAGGCAGCACATAATCTGACCTGCACTGTGTGACTGACCCTCCACGGTAACAAAGGATTGCTTCAGCAGAAGGTACCTGGGAAGCAGAAGCTGGGGATGACAGAACAGTCTCCCTTAACCCATGGAAAAAAGGTATTGTGACATGCAGCTCCATGTTCTCATACAACACCTGGAGATAAAGTACAAATATATAAATAAAGCAATATAACTGTAATTTTAAACATCTGAAAGACTAACTGGCAATGGTTCGCATAGTACTTGCTGACTTTGCTCCACACGGAGCAAAGATGAGTTCAGAACTTCCCCACTACTAAGTTCCCAGTAACCTACTGGAGGCCAAAGAAGGACTGTTGGATTCAGTGCAGGAATCCTCATCTTTTTTTATCCCTTGAATTTTGGGTGAAGTGAGGACAAATAAATTTTTCCCAGTGATGCTGCTTTTATTTACAAAAAGACAAGTGAGTGAATTCTGAGACGTACCAGCTTCTGTAAGTAGAAATTTAAAACTTAGCCTTTATTACTCCAGGTCCCTATTACAGGAACAAAAGGTCTTGATCCAGTCACTGTGCGGGTGGATGCTACAACAATTGCTGAACAGAAAAGTGACAGCAGTGCCTGGCAATAATATGGCCACATAAGAAGTCCTTGATCTTATGTTTACAGTCATCATTGGCATAAGATCAGACCTTAGCACTGGGAAGAAACTGGATAAGACTTTCATCTGATATTATCTATTTGAATCAAAGAGGGACAAGTGCTAGTGAGAGTAAAACTGATGCAGAGCTATGAAGGAAACATGCCAACTCTTTCTTCTGAATGCCTGATATTGCCCAAAGTATTAATGCCCCAGTAACCATAACAACTCTGCTCAAGCCCTTTCCTGCTTTCCATTCATCACAGTATAACGGATGGGATACCGTATGGGCATCATATCTCTTGTTTTTCACCAGCCCTGTACTGGGATGACTCTATAGGTGTGTGTCATACTGCAGGTATTTCTTGCTGGTGGTCCTGTTCTGGCAGAAACTTGGAAGAAATTATTCATCTTGTACTTAACCCATTACTTGCAGGTTATGTTCAGAGTATTTTTAATAGTGTGTTATTTTCTTCATCAGGTCTCTCTCTGATTATGTTCTACAAGTATTCAAAGTAGCTTCCTCTGAAAACTCTTCCTGCACCTGTATGATAGTTACATTAACTCACAAGGATTGCAGTGCCCAAAACTTGATGTCTCCAGCTGGATTTTTACTTGTCTATTTTTCTTACCTTATTTGCACCCTTGCATGAACTACAGTTCAATGACTGCAATTTGAGCACTCCTTCCTATCTAGCTGAACAATCTTCCCCAACACACCACCATCCTGATGTGTAATCACTCAGGAGACATAATCATTCACTTAGAACTAAAATAATTCTCCTACCGTTTGCTCCTTGCCTCCATTCTGCCCTTTTTCTCTGATTTATTGCACTATATTCCTTATGGAAATATTTTGACATCCATCCCCTCTATTCAAGTCTTATACCCACCCTTGGAGGGAGTGCTTTGAACAGAGGAAGGCCAGGATGAGTGTGTATCTCATATACTCACCCTTTTATTCCAGTGTCATTTCCCCCACCTCCTCATTATATTCTTGAGTCCTTCTCCTCCTTCCAGTTTAGCTGTACCTACTATCTTTCCTGGAGCTGAGTCTTCCCTTCCCTCCCCTGCCCCTCTAGTAAATGTCAGAAAACATTTCCTCACAGCCTCTGCTACTCAGGATCGTGTCTGAATATAGGGATCCTGAACCCTAGCCTTGTCTAAGCTCTCTAAATCACTTGACCCCAAAAAGGTTGCCACAGGACAGCACTTACCTACAGTGCATGCTGGAGAGAGAAAGTGCTGTTAAGGCACTGAATTCCTCCAGCTCTGCGATCTGCAGCTTATTTAGACTGCAAAAAGAATTTAGTGAGCCAGAGCACTGAATTTGTTAAGTTTAGTCAAAATTACTATGAAATTCCTTAATTAAACAGCTCAAGCTGAGAAGCAAAATGCTTTGTAATCCAGCCACCACAGTGCCCCACTCAGTCTTGCACCTTTGCTTCTTCTTTCTTGCTGCCCTCATGTTGTAGTGTTACCTCATGTGCAGCCTGTTGGTTTTGCTTGCTACGAGTGTCCCCTGACCCCCCCTCCACTGCAGCGACAAGCAGAAAGCTCTTTGTGCCAAGTATTGACCTAGTGGTGTGCACCAGCCCAGGCTGGAAGTGCATCTTGAATTTCTTGCTCCCCCGGGAGCATTTGATTAAAGGAGGATTTTCATGGTGTGTTGAGATTCAGAACGTGGTGCTATTCAGTAGCTGCTGGTGGCAGCTCTGAGCTGGAACACACACTGGGGCTTCACTCCCTCTGTGATGATAAACTGAGTCCTGGGACAAGGAATTCTGCACTATTTCCCCCCAGCGTGCAGAAGAGCACAAACAAGGCCATGCTCACACTTGCTGCCAGGCTGCTGTTCCTGCACTCAGGGACACAGGTTTCACTGGATTTTCAGTGATTCTCCACAGAAGGCTTCCACACTTGCTCTCTAATGTGTCTCTTACAGCTAAAGAACTTGAGTCAGCTTCACTGTTATTCAAGATGTGTCAGGTCAGTTTGGAAACATTTGGAGACTGAGGACATTTCGTGAGAGTCTGCACACCTGCACAGGGCCCCAGAACAGCACTTGCAAATGCAGGAGAGCTCACAGCACAGCACAGCACAGTGCCTTCTACAGGCCTCAACAGGCTCCGCCTAATTCACAAACATACACATGTGCTCCTCAGAGTGCTCACAGAATACACAATCCAAATTAACTTCTGCTATTATAAATCTTGAAAAACTTCTCTATGGCCCAAGAGATGGCTCTGGAGTCACAACACAGGTGTGTACAGTTGTAAAGAATACACTCTGTAATTTTGTTCCTTTCTTCTCTTCCTAGTGACTGAAGTTTTAATTAATAAAAACTATGCTTACAATGAAGTAGGAAAACAGAATATTTTAAACAGAGGTATGTATTTCCTTTATTTCCTATGGTTTGATTTATGGATTTGTAAACTTACCACTTCAGCCAGAACTCATAAAGCAGAAAAATTACTTTAAAATTAAGTTGACAGTGTGTTAGGATGAATTATGGATACTTTTTTTGGCTTCTGACAGTAAATTGCTTCAGGATATTCTTCTGGCTGAGAAGCTGTAAGCAAGACACAGGAGCAAAAATGCAAGCAAAGAAAAACAACTAGAAGAATTAGATCAGGTATAGTATTAATCATTTTGATGCTGAATTTGGCTCCTTTGGGTCTAAACTAAACTAACTGTATTTATTTAATAATCTTTATTTTTAAATTCATTTATCCATGGTAAATATATCCATGTGTATGTGTTTTCCCTCCAAGAATCACTCTGTCTCCATCATGAGGAAAATAAAATAAAACTTTTTAAATTAGCACAAAACTCCTTAATTTATTTAAAGTCTGCAGGAGGGGAATTCTAGTGCTCCATTTTACGTACCATATAAATGAAGCTTTCCCTAGTACATTTTTCCACAACTCCTTATGCTGCTAGCTTTTTGAAAATTGTGCCACTGTTTATAACATTAACTGGAGCCCAGTACTAGAAGGAGCTGTTGAAGCACTCACCCAAGAGACCAGCCAGAACACAGGCACTGCAATGGAAGGGTTAGTGAGCAGGATGCTCAGACACTCATTTCCAGCTTGGAGTGGCCACAGATGACTGCAGTTACATCTGGCCACGGGATGTGCACCTCTCCATGAGAAAGTTGTGAATACTGAAAAGTTAATGAAGGCATTTTCCAGCTCTGCAGGATGTATGCTCTTCCTTTCTGCTATGCTGATGCACGTGACTGTGCAAGCAGTCAGTGGACACACAAACCAGGAAGTGGATGTTGAAAGTCATTGTATTATTGAATGAGGAATCATATCTAATTTATCAAGAGATAAATATACCCTTACAAGTAAGCAAATGTCATCAGGAGTTATCAGTTATACTTGCATATCTTTCCAGTCATCAGAGTGCTTTAAAACCCTTCTCATTTATGGACAGTATGTTTCTGTGAAACAGAAAAACAAAGTTTTTTCAGGTGATGCATGAAGCAAGAGTTCAAAGGACTTGACCAAAGAGTATCAGCAAGTAAACTAAAAATGTATCCAAACAATAAAATCCTAATGGGAGTATGTCATAAGGGTAGTGTTTTTGCAGTTGGGTTGCAGGAATTTAATGGGCAAGGAGTTGAAAATTATGACCATGACTCCTGTAGCTTCATGCTTGCCTTGCAGACTGCATAAAAAAATTGGAAATTATCTTGGAGCTTCACATAGTCATCAGTTCTGAGCTGTCCTGATGACTGGTAGTAAGATGTTTTACAGAAACAAGTCAAAGATGACCCAGTTGTTCATAACATGCATGTGTTCGCCTTCTCATGATGGTATTATCATCACATAGTCTAAATTTAGACAGTTACAAAAATTGGTGTTTGCATTGCAATTATAAAATTTCTTACATCTAAAATCTAAAGATTGCAGAACAACTATTTCAGAGAGCAAACAATAGAATATTTAGAACAATGAAGCAAATATTTTGTTAAAATCATTTTTGGGAAAAGCCTTCAAGGATTTTGAAAAAGGCACAGTCCTTCTTTATGACCATGTGGAGCTTAAAGGGTCATCTACCAAGTTCTACCATTGCTGCATTTGGATGATAAACCGTGGGAACTCACAAAATCCCAGGCAAGGTAATTCCCCTTACTTTGGAAATCTGTAGATTTTAGACATATTTTTCCGTAGCACTTTGTGATATCACGTATCACAGTACTTTGTGCCATCACTGACATGACACAGACAAATGCCAGAAGACTGGCAGCAATCTGACTGCTCACTTTGAACTGAACAACCACACGAGATGCTGACACAGAAAATCACCCTTTGATTTCTCAAGAGTTAAATTGCATCTTCAAACCATGTCAAGTTCCATTTGGAGTAAGCTATGGTGTCTTTCTAGTGCATTTCTGCCACTAGTTATTCTTCCTTTTTTTGTTTCTTCAGATAAGAAATGTCTGCATCCTAGCTGCTAATGAAAGAAGAGAATAATTCTGAAATGCTTAGTCACTTTTATACTTTTTTACTGATGCTGGGACAAAGTGACAGAATTTTGTAGTTAACATGATTCAAAAGACAAGGGGGAGGAGAAGGTGGAGAAAGATTATATAAAATATATTTATATTGCTTCTACAACTGAATTGTTTTCAGTATAGTGTCACGCTCTCAGTGTGGGGGAATTCTGCATGTGTCATGATTCTACAGATGTTCTGCACACTATATGCAGCTGCACTATTTTTCAGGGGCAAATTTAATAGCAAGATGCTTGTTATGTGCTCCCTCTAATCTTAGTTCACAAAAACATGGAGGGGAAAAAACCCACTACCTGACATTTTGCTTGCTTCCCTTCTTTATATAACCTTTTAAAACACTTTAAAACAAATATTGGGAACACCCATCTTTTGTACTAAATTCTGTAACACCTGCAATTACAGCTCTATTACCTTTGCTAGAATGATCTTGTTCTTTCTAATGTTTATAATGCTAATTAAGTAATTTTAAGTACCTGAAGAGGTCATATTTCTAACAGTGGGGGTTCTTCAAGAGCTACATCCTTCAAAAGGGAGGATAATTTCTGCTAAGTCCTGAGTATGCTCTGTTCTCAGTGACTTGCAGGTGAAACTCAGAAGCACTCCATACAGCAGCACAGCAGAGCCAAGTGCTGTCAGAAATTTTACAGAGTCAAAATCAGAGGAGCTTTCCTACTCTTATAGTTTTAGAATCCTGGATCCTCTCCTCTAGGTATTCTCTGTCTTAAACTTTGCTGGTCCACGGGCAGTGTGCTAGAGGGAACCACACCCTTGGGTTCCAGCTTCTTGCAGATGTATCCAGGAAGTAGAACAAGATTTTGCAAATAAAAAAAGAGAAGGAAGAAAGAAAGAAATAAAGGGGTGGGGGGGATGGAGCGGAGGGGGGGTGCTGTCACTTGGACAGCCTGTAACATGCTGAAACATGGGTTGTTAAGTTAGTGGCAAGGGATGTAACTGAAGAACTGTCAGTGAAAGGAGAAATTTGGACTTCAGAGAACAAAACTGACAGCTGAAGTAGAAGCACATCCAACTACACCAAACAGGACAAAACTCAAAGAGAATGTACAACTATAGAAGGTGTTAAGAGTGTTACACTACCAGTAAGTGTATGAACAAAAAATAGATGTTATAAATGAAAAATTCAAATTTAATTACTGCATCTCCTACAGTACAAGAAAGACATTAACCTACTCCAGTAGAGGCTATAGCAGGAAACCTGTGAAGGAGAGGCTGAGGGCACTGTGGTTCTTCAACCTTGAAAAGGCCAAGAGGGCAGGGGAATCTACTGCTGTCTGGAAATACTTCACAAGAGGCTACAAAGAAGACAGAGACAGGTTTTTCTTAGATGTGCACATGGACAGAAAAGAGGCAACCTGCAGAAGTCAGACCAAGAGAAATTCTGACCAGGGATAGGGAAAAATCATTTACCATGAAGGTGATGAAACATTGGCAGAGGATCCCTGGAAGGCTGTGACTCCCTCATCTCCAGATGACGAGGTCTGTATATCCTCTTCTGGAGAGTAATCACATTTAACAGATCACCTAGATATTAATATTTACTCTTGTAACATTAAAATATCTATATATTTACAAGTACAGCTGAAACTCTGGGTTCTTTAAAGACATAAAAGAAAAGATGGATCAACAGGGATTTTTTTTTTTACCATTGAAAAATCACATTTTCAAAATAAATGTACCATTTATGTACAATTGTATGGGAGGTATTTTAAAGCATCTTAAATTTTGTACATGGTGAAAACTGCATATATGTAAAATACACAATCATATCAAATTGATGGAAAAGTTCTTGTTTGTAGGAAGCTGATCAGATATTTTTGGAAATGTATAACAAGTGCTTCAGTTATTAAAGGTGTGTATCTGTGAACACAGTCTGCCAAAGAAAAGGGAATATTGAGTCTTTTCAGAAGAATGCTGACAAATAGCATTGAAATGACAAATTGAAATATTTGAGATGTGAAGATATTAGTTTCCGGTCTTCAGACGATTACTTAGCTCAACAGGTAAATAGGTGTGACTCTGACATCTCTCATTCTGTTTCTAATCAATCTCAAATCATATATATGAGATCTAGTTGTCTTTGTGTAGAGACCAACTTCAGAAATTGTTGTGAACTACCTCATGTAAAACCTGCCTGCTAGTGCCTATCTGTGTGTCTCTACATCTGATGTATCTTAGATTCAAGCTTGTTTCTTAATTATCCTATACCTTTATCAGGTTACACTATGGTCTCCTGCAGCTACAAGAATTTTTAACTTAGCACTACAAACTATAGCTCTCAGTTTAATAATCACAGTATTCCTGCTGATTGGGAAAATTATATTGGCAATGAAAATCAAATACTTTTTGTTAGCTGGCCTCCTGATGGCAATGAAGAATTACAAATCAATCAGACTTTGAATTACTCTAATTCAAGAGAAGTTAGGAAAGTGTGAATGTTTCCAAGATCTGCTGCTCAGTCATGACTCTGCAGTCATAGCAGGGTTTGCAAATCCTTGCTCTGCATTTCACAGACTATTCAAAGTGACTTTATAGCCCAATAAATGTGATTTTGCCATTATTGGTAAAAAGCAACAAGGTTTGTATTGAGGTGACAGCGTAGGGACTCGGCAATGCTCTGGCTTTTTCCAGGCTTAGATAGATTTTAACTTGGTTTAGCTGTGATAGCAATTGTCCAGGTGTGAGGCACTCTTGACTGGATTTGTTTTAGTTTAACTCTAGTTTAGGATAATAACAAATGGTTATTCATTGTGAACTGAACTGCCTACAATTCTAGAGTCACCTGTGGGGAAGAGTGCAGACACATTTGACACAAATCAGCCATTTAATCAGTTAGATTACAGTGTTAAGAAAACATATAAAACTAAATCCAAGGAGACACCAGGCTCAGAAGAAAGACATCCTTCTCCCATGAGTATTACACAAATTCTGGTGACAATTCATCTTAATACTCCCCCATTTCTTTTGAGGAATACCAATATTAAGACCCAAAGGAGAACTGGGGGAGTAAGTGTAACACCAGAGAAGAGGGAATTTTTACATTACTGGAAAATACATTACAATACTGGAAAATTTAGGTCTGGTTCTCACAGACTTTTAAAATGTAAAGCATTTCATCATATAACTTTGATATGGCAATTTCTTAACTGTTAGTGTAGCAATTCTAACTCTATTTTTAATGAGGTCTTCCTATACTCTTTAAGTAATTTTGACTATTAGACTATTAATTGTACTAACAATAAATTCTTAGATTAATTTATATTCTTTTGCCTTTTGCCAGTACATTTTTGCCAAACAGAAGACTTAGAGTGTAATGGCAAATCATAACATCACCAACATCTTTAAGAACCTGGAAGCTGAAACAAGCACCATAAAGATCACTGAAGCTCACAAGCACTTTTGGCCAGTTGCAGTCAATGCTGCTGTGCTCTATTTTCTCATGGACAAGCTGAATAAAATCAATCCAGTGAATTAGCTCTCACTCAAGGTTACCACTCAGGAAGAGGTCAGTAAGTTTGCGTGCTGCTGTTTTAATCTAGTGCTACCACTGGCTTACCACTTTCCCTCTGGTCACAGGCTTTTACTGTTGTATTTCACAAGGCAGTGCAGTGAGCAAAACCCTCTGAGAACATGAGGCTGAGTGTAAAGAACCCAGCTGCCTGTGTAACACTCTCAACTGTCATTTACCTTGGTCTTTTTGAAAGAGTAAAGGTTACTTTCACAGCCCAGTTAGCTCTCCCAGTACAGCACGAACCCTGCACGAGCTGCCATTTACCACTCTGTGTATGTACACCTGTGTGTGGGCCCAAGCAGCCCACAGAGCAGTCCTCTGCCTTAAGGCTTTCAGGTCTGCCTTCCCAATTCAGCGCAGCACAAGGGGATATGGACAAGTTTGTGCAGTTCTGCTTGGGTCTTGTTGCTATTGCTTGAGCTGTTCCTGCTGCCAGCTGGCTCTGCCAGGCCCCTGGAAAACTCCCTCATCAGGGAAGAACATCATTCTGAAATGCTTCCTACAAACTGCATTTGCTCTGAACCAGTCCAGGCTGCTTTCTTGTTAAGGATAGAAAAGTATGACGGTTTCACAAATATTATTGTGGCTGGGGGGCACCTCTGCAGGGACAGCCAATTTTCTCACTCTCCACTTTCCATCTTCATCTCAAACACTGGGAAACGTATCAACTTTCAAAGTAGCTCTTCATGTCCTGAGTGCTGCTGCCACATGTATATATTCCCCCTAGAACGAGCTGAATGGAAAGAGTGTTGTGTAATGATCTCTCATTTAGCTTAAAGTGTCATCTTTTCCTTCACTGCATTTTGTCTGTGAGAAGTATGCTGAGTCTTGTGCAGCTGCGTTCTCACTCTTATTCAGCACAGATCTCTCCCAAGCTCTGCACCCATACCAAGTTTCCTTCTTCCCTTTGAAGAGTGACAAATGGGTACAGAGCAGAGGAGCCCAAAGCCTACATGGATGAAAAGACTAGGATGAAAATATTAACCTGATAAAAGAGATTTTTTTGGCTTCTAGTGCATGTGTTCTGAGCTGGAAAATAAAATTCCAAATGGAGAAGAGAAAGGGAAGACAAAGAAATTCAGATTCAGTTGCTGACCCTACCTGTTTTCAGAGCACAGAATATCTACTATACTGAAACATAAATCAGCCAGGCAGTGAATTCTTGCCCAGTATCCTCAAGGTTATCTGGAAGTCAGCTACAAGCATCTCGCACGAGGACATGTGCAATGATTGACTTCAGCAAGGTGACAAAGACCTGCTCTGGTCGAGGTTGGGATGCTCAGAATGCTCACCACCACACATGCCAGGGCCCTGCCCTTCTCATTGAGTTGTGTAAGCAAGATACAATTCTGCTCAGAAAAAACACACTCTATTATTATTTTAAAATTAACTGGGGTTAAACTCATTGCCATTGTCAGGCATGCTAACCTTTAGAGCACATCTAGCATTAAATCATGGATATCTATAGGGAGTTCCCTTGGATCATTTGATCAAATTATGCTCTTAAAAGTACACTTCAAAAATGTCATCCCCGTGTAGGAGGAAAAGAAAGAAAATAAGGCAATGAAATTAATGGAAATTTGGAGAAATGAAATGTTGTCTCATATATTTTGACAACGTAGGCATCAGTAGGTTTGCCAGACAGATCAGCTTCAGATTTGACTTCAGCAAATTAAGCTAGTCTAAAGCACAAGCTACTTGCTAGTCATTTTCTTGGCTTTTTCCTCTTGAACCATTTTACATGTTTATTTACATTATAACAGCATTGGCCATACATCTCCCACATCTGAGGTCATTCCCCAGCCTTTGGGAAGAAAGCTGGCATCTGACAGGGCGGCCAATTTCTGGTCATAGAAGTATTTTAAGTAACAAGGTGTACAGGCAGCAAGAGCAAAGGGGGAAAAGATGTGAAGCTGAAGAAATGAGAGACTGCTAAAATAATCGGGTTTTACAGCAAGAGGAAAGAGCAGAGAAGTACCTGAAGGGCTCTGACAGAGAAATCCCACTGCACCAATTGTTTAATCGTTACCCTGCTTTGCAAACAGCACACTGCAGGCACCCTTCCTTCGCAGAGATCTGCTGCTGCACCCCACTTCTTTCAACAATAAGATATCAGACAAAACTGGGCATAGCTGCAGGATCCATAATAATACCAAAAAAGAGAGAAATGGTACCCAAGAAAAAGTGATGCCAATGAAAACCAATTGCTCACCACCACCAAACCAATGCCCGGTCAGTCCTCAAGCCGCAGTCCCCAGCCAGCTTCCATCTCTAGTTTATACAGAGAGCATGATGCCATATGGCAGGGAACATCCCTTTGGTCACTTGGGGTCAACTGCCCCAGCTGTTGTCTTCTCAGCTTTTTGTGCACCTTCAGCCCTATTGCTGGTGGAACAGTGTGAGGAGCAGAAAAGGCCTTGACTCTGTGTGAGCACTGCTTAGCAATAATGAAAACATCTCCGAATTATCAACACTGTTTCCAGCACAAATCCACAACATAGCCCCATACCAGCTACTAAGAAGAAAATTAACCCAGAAAATCTACCCCCAGTCAAAACTAGCACAATCTTAAACTGATTTTGCTGGGCTGGAAGGTGTTTGGTTGTGTTGGATTTTTATTTGTGAATGTGTCAAATTTGACTGAAGCCTAAGAAACATTTTTACATATTGATTTAAAACAGTCTTATACTTTAATATTGTCTACCCTCACACAACATGCTCAATGATTTGATTTTCCATTATTATTATGATGTATTACAACACCAAGTAATAAAGACTGTAGTGAGTTTGGACTGGAGAATATAAACATCAGTCCTCTTGTTTGATTTTCCTAAATCAATCTCTTTCTGACCTAAGCATCTAAATATCCTCAGTCTGGTCATAATCCCCACCTTGACCATACGGTCCTCTACAAGAAAACAAAATAATTCTAGGCAATTAAGACACTTGCCCATATCCATTTAATCTGCTAGATCTTTGGAGGTACAAACAAAACACTGGATGGGAAGATCTGCTAATGCTGATAGTGTTTTAGATCACTTGATAATCTTTTTCCTGTGATAGTTATTACTGAATGGAAATCAAATGTATGCATGTTAGGACTAGTAACAGATGGCACTTCTGTTCTGTGAGGAAGAAATAGGGGCAAAGGGGCAGCAAAGTTGAACCTCCCCCCTTCCCTGTCTTACCAGGATTCATTGTGTTGCCCTCCTGTTACAGTTGGCTGTGACTCTTTCTTGTTATAAAGAGATGTCAGAAGTTAGAGAGAGACAGACGATAACCTTAAATCCTTTACTGCATTTTACCAGGATTCTGAAAAATAAAAAATAAAAAAATAAAAGCCAGCTGAGGGAGTTGGAAAATGTCAGTGAGGCATTACACAAAGAACTTGATACATTTGTTGACCTTTCTTCTTACTCCACCCTTCTCCTCTAAGATGGATTTAGTAGTAGTGAGTGCTTAGTGCTATAAGTGCTTTCTTAAAAATAATTTAGATGCTATTGGCTGTCTGCCTGCACTTGGAAAACATAGCTGTTTCAATGAGCCCCTGCTGAAACGGAAGAAAAGGGGTTTATTGAAATGCCTCCAAAAATGCACCAAAATTTCATTTTTTCCCTTGTCTGCTAAAACCCATCTTGTTCTTGCTTTTACAGTCTTTTGTTTTATTTTTTTAATTGTACCATTGTATTCAGGGTCTTTTCATTCTTCTCTGCTATTTTACGAATGGCGTGTGTGGTATTAAGAGCTGAAGGCAGAGATGAGAGGAGAAGTGTTTTGAATTGACTAATTTGCAGGCAAGAAATAAAGCTCTTGTAAGGTGGTCCCAGGGGTATCTTTGCCATGAACACTATTTGAAATGACATGTAATCTGGTACATTTCAAAGGCAAAACATTTCCTATTCTAAAGTATCTTCCTGAGCCAGGGTTGGTTTACCTGTTTCCAGAGAATAATAAACTCCACCGAGGCCAAGGAATCTCCTTCTCTCCCCTCTCAAAATTCCTGTTCTTTTTCAAAGGGGCAATTGCAGCCAACAGTTTATTTCTGTCCTATCTTTTGCTGCTCTAATGGCTCAGTGCTTGCTACTAATACATAGCTGAATGCACCTCTGTATTAAATACCTAGTAACAGAACCCAGCACATCCCTGTACAACACAATAAATAATGGTGTGGAGCTCTCTTCTTGTTTCTTACAATACTGGAAAATTTAGGTCTGGTTCTCACAGACTTTTAAAATGTAAAGCATTTCATCATATAACTTTGATCTGGCAATTTCTTAACTGTTCCTCTTCTAGAGAAATATGAGTTCAACTGACCTCGGAATGTTGTATTACTACTCTTTCTCAGCACAATTCAGCGCTTCTAGCCTTGCTGACATACTAAAAGTCTTACACACAAAAATCCACATTAATTTATTAAGGCAGAAATTTCAGAAAAAAATGTCTTTATGTTTAGAATTTTGTCCATACTTTGGTGAAGGCTTAGCTGGTCTTATAAATTGACACACTTAATCATCACCTGTGAACATACTCATATACTCTAAGGAATGTTTCTATATGTGTATGATTTAAGCTTACGATACCCAGAAGCTGTATTGCAGAGTTTTAAAATATTTTTAAATGTTTTAAATGAGGAAACTGGCCACAAATAAACCCCAAAGCTTTTGAGAAAATAAGCACCGATAAATATTACAAGTAAATTCTATTAATTTCACAGCTGTTCTGTTCTCAAGCTTTTAGTTACTGAAAAAGAAACTCATGCTTTGTGAACATTCTGAACTTATTTATATTTATTTTTAAAAATAAAAAACTTCAGTTACATTGATTTTAAAAATCCACATGCTTGTGCTCAAATGTACTGGCTCTACATATTATTTTTTCAATTGTGGACAATGTTAAATAAATTACGTTACTTGAAGAGAGATACTGAAGGTTCCTGGATAGAACAAGCAAAAGAAATATATTGGAAATGTCCAGAAAGGAGAAATTTCTAAGGGCATGAAAAGTCAGAAGTTCTCTCATCAACCTACTATTTCTGTGCAGTTGCAGAATGTCCAGGATGACTTGTGCTGTCAGTTTGCATCACCAGTCTCAGCCCTTTGAAGGGCAGATTTTGTACTGTGAGTGACCCTAACGTGTGCTGCATTTGGATCTCCACCAAACAGAAGTCATGATAAAATATTATGCCCCACAGACAGGTCTTACACCTTGTTGTTTTTCACGAGGTTCTGTCAACTGTAATTCTTAATTTATGGGAACTTAGACCAAATGTAAATTGGAACTAAATGTGTCCAGTGTTCACAAAAACTTTCAAAGAAGGCAGTGCTGTTCCCCAGTAGTGTTTATCTCCTGGACTGGTACCCTTATCGATTCTGAACTATTAGATCAGTCTGGACTAAATACTATTAGTAAAAATCATGAGAAAACGTAACTTACCATGAAATAAAAGAACTTTGAGCAGGTTAGTTAGCAATACTAGAAATTTCTAGAAATTCTACCCCAACCACAGAAACCAGGCCTTTCCATGACTGCTGAGTGCTGTCACATGTTAACACCCGATGGCATTACACCTCCAACACGGGGTGTCTGAGGAAGGTTTCAGTGCTTGGCTCATGCAGCTGCCTGGGGAACACTCACAGCTTTCTGAAATCAGAGGTAGCTGCTTGCTCTTCTGTATTTGCACAAGTCATCGACCTTGCACAAGTATACTTGAGCAACAGATTCGAACCTACTGAAAATTGGCTAACCCTCCTCTGACCCAACTACTTCCTAATGCCAGCATAAGAACTTCTGTTAAGCCCCTTTCACTGCCTGTGTGTAATGTCACTTTCAGTGAGACATTAACGTCATTTATATTTTTTTCTTTAGATAAATTTCTAACATATCCACTTCAGGGTGCATTGAAATATTCATATAGGCAA
Organism: Urocynchramus pylzowi; assembly: GCA_013397555.1. Classification (NCBI taxonomy): domain Eukaryota; kingdom Metazoa; phylum Chordata; class Aves; order Passeriformes; family Fringillidae; genus Urocynchramus; species Urocynchramus pylzowi. Next base: position 38,332 of record VZRH01006782.1, on the reverse strand, counting down.
TATGTAGGGAAGCCATCAGCAGGAATCAATTGTTTCACTCTGGGACACTTTTCAGAAACAGGAGCATTTTGCTAATACAGAATACCTAGCCAGAAAGCAGCACAATATCCTAGCTCAGCTGATTGATTGAAACAATATTTTTGAGGGCTGTTTTTTCCCTTTGGTGACTCATGTGATGTGCTGCAATTTTAACACTGTGTAGAACACGTGCTTGTTTGAACACTTCATTATTTGGCTCAAAGTAGTACAGTATATTGTTCTGTTTAGGGAACAAGTCTGAATTTACCATTGACTCAGGAGAACTTCACAATGTATCGCTGGGTCAAGGACAGGAAGCTGCAGCAGAAATAGCTATGGAAAAGGCATCAAAAGAAGGCCACTGGGTTATACTTCAAGTAAGTCAAAGCTCTTCATTACATCAGTGCTGCACTGCAGTGTTAAAAACTGAAGCGTTTCAAAATAACATGTGCCTAGATGAAAGAGTACTAAATAGTGATTTAAAACTTCCTTTGTCTTTGCCACAAGGGAAGCACATAACTTCATCTCTATATGTGAGTATCGCTGAATAGCACATAAAATATGAATTGCAACTATCTTGCATGTAGGGAGTCAACTAACATATTTTCCCAAGCACATGATATCTGATTTACTAATTTATTATCCATTAAAAAAAATCCTTTAGTAAATAAATGTGTAGCAAAAAGAATTGTTATGCTGTATAATCAGATGAATAGATACAAACAGGGAAGATTGCTGTCATTATGCAGTGTATTGTGCTAAACAGATGCACACATTTTTTTTTCAAATATTGTGCAATATCAAACTGCTTCCTTATGTCTGGGTTTTTCTTGTATCAATAAAATGTTTGAAATTTCAAATCAATAGCTCACTGGGAGGCCTATTTTTTCCTCCCTTCTCCCCCCTCTCCTTCCTTATCTCTGAATATTTATTTTGTAGTAAAGTGGTTGGACACATTAGAGAAATTACTGAAGAAAACCAGGGAAGGAAGTCAGCGGGGCAATTAGTTTTGAGTGTGGGGAACCTGCTCCTTTCCCTAAAGCACATCTCATTCCAGAGTGGATTTAGGAAACCTCCCATTAAAATAACAAATAAGCCACTACCTGTAATGGTGCCTGATCACCATGCTGCACTGGATAAATTTGAGCAGGCAAGCAAACCACAGAAATAAAACTTTAAAAATGTGAGTATTAAACTTCTCATTTTAAAGCCACTTGAAACAGTGAAGTCACCAAAAGCCTTTACAGGATATACAATAGCAAAGCAGAATTAATTTAATTTCTTAAAGATTTGTTCACGTATCGGAGAGTGACCGAACCTCTATCACCAAAAAAGAAAAAAAAATCAAACAAAAACTACTTCTTTCCATTTTAAAGCATCACATACAGTTTCTAGCTAAGTACCTGTCTGTGTGCATGGGAAACGAAGAATTTGCAGTCACTACAGGTAATTACTGTAGTACAGAACAAGAATTTATTTTGGTTTCATCTAGCTTAGTTTGGTTTATCTTGAGATGCACAACCATGTGGTTTTGTGTCTCTGGAATATCTTTTACATATTCTGAGCATGCAGTGCACTGGAATTAGGTCTTCAGCTGAGGTAAATCAGTGAGATTCACTACACCAATTTATATTCCTATGGGTTTGGTTGAAAACATTTGAATCATACATTAGAGAGAAACATGGCTCAGCTGCTAGTTTATCATATTTTCCTCTGTCCTTTTAAATTTTTATTTTGGAAGGCTTTTAATGAAAACAGTTTTTCTTACTGACTCCTAAAAGATACTTACAAACACAGGTGTGTATAGGTAGTAGTTGTAAGCTATGATCACAGATACGGTCAAAGAAATGTATCTCTTTAGAACATAAATCTGTACTAAAGAAAGAGCATCCACCTGAACGCTAAAAAACTCAGCAATTACAAAATTAAAAAAAAAAACCAAACAAACTGCTTTCTCGGCACTATATTCTAAAAAACCTCGTGAAGATTACGAACGCTTTTCTTCATTTTCTCTTGTACCTCTTCCAGCAATAAAAAAGGGAAAAACCGCCAGCCACCCGCGCGGCGAAGGGAATGTCACCCAAAGTGCTGACAGACGCACAAAGACACCGGTGGCTGCAGCCGCGGCCACAGCCCGCTTGTCACCGACTCCTGCGGCGGCTGCGGCCCCGGCCGGGCCCGGCCCCTCCGCC
>VZRH01006782.1:21315-34716 GCA_013397555.1 Urocynchramus pylzowi | reverse complement strand
TCCCCCCGCTCCCCGCCGCCCCGCTCACCTGCAGCGCCCCGCGCCCGCCGCGCTCCGGCCCCGCTGCCAGGAGCTCCCGCTGCGGGAGGAAGGAGAGGCGTCCGAGGAGACTAGGGGAACAAAAGGACGAGATCAGAAAAAGGAATAAAAGAAGGAAATGTAGCGAACACTAAAAACAAGAGGAGGAATTTTCCCCGTGGGGAAGAGAGAGGGAAGCGCCACTTACATGAGGTTTTCTTTCCCCCTACAATTTCTGCAGAAATTCTTACAATGCACGTGCTCGTTTTCCCTTTCCCAGCCCACACAAACCTGTTGTTGTTTTACTTTCATTATTTCACTTTATTGTATTAGAAATGCTGAATCATAAAACAGGGGTTAGTGAAAATGGTATTTATCTTACAGAAATAAGACCCACATTATTTTAAAGATCCCCACACTACTGCTGTTATTATTATTATTATCATCATCATGCATCTTGGCAGGTTGAAAGGTATCTCAGAACAGTAAGAATTCAGCAGTAATTTAACATCCCACAGCAGTACTTTAAAAGCTTCAAATAGCATTTTGAATTTTAAGTCAGTACAAGTGTAAATAAATGGATGCACTCCCACATGTCTGTTGTTTTTAAACTTGTGGTGATACTAAAATATTTGCCTAACAGCTTTGAGTTGTAGCAGAATTTCAGCTCATATATACACATGCATGTGATATTGAATTAAACCATTTGTCATTCTTTTTCCATAAAAGACACAATTTGGCTCTCAGCAAACCATTTGAAATAGAAATTATGATGATGATACCACAGCTCCATTTTATTTTATGATACTGTATTGATTTTCAAATAGACAATACATGTATTTTTGTAATGGTCTAAAAGAAGATATTCTGCCTTTTTATTTTACAGTCCTTATGCTATTACTTTCATTTCAATAAAGGATGGCATTTTTCAGAGATGCTGCCATAAATTGCTTCATTTAATAAGTTGCTACACAGAATAATAATGTTACACCAGAGAGCAGCACTTCATAATTTGGAAGAAATAACGTTTTTCTTTAAAAAATATTCCTGTCTCTTTATTTTTAAATTAAAATTATCTTTCTGCTGCTTTCTTTCAGAAGGATAATCTGATTATTTAAAAATTCTTCTTTTTTTTCTTGCAAGCATCAGAACTTGGGTGTGACATAAAGGGGCTAATTAAAATGGGGAACAAATTAGATTAATTTCCACGGATATAATAGTGATATAAAAGTCTTGTTCTCAACAATGGCTCCATAATAGAACTATTTCATTTATGCCTAAGCAGGTTTCTTATTCTGTCTAGTGAGGATTGCCAGCAGTGTCTTAGTGACAAGGTTTTTATTATTTTTTTGACAGTTTGATAGGAAGTCGGTGCTTGCTTCAGGGTTTGCAGTCTTTTCAAACCTGGATTATGAAGGCTACCATAAAAATATGGATAAAATGCTACCTCCCCAAAGTGCCATACGTTATGGCCTGCACCCCAATGTGGAGATTGCTTTTGTAATACCTGCAGACAACATGCTCCATATGCTATTAGAGCTGCAATTCAAATACTCAGTCACTAAGGAGTGACTGGGGAAGGAGTCTCCTAAGCTGTGGAAGACAAGGTCAATCAAAACACAGAGCAGGCTTCAAATTTGTCACAAGACAGTTTTTGCCTATGTCTATGGGTTTGTTTGGGGTTTTTTCCTCCTACAGACACCAATTTCAATAGAATTAGATATTTTCATACCTGTTTTTTTGCAGGGACTCAATCTGAAATTTGCAGTGAGGGGTCTCTAGTATACGTGAGACATAAATATATGCATTATTTTGCACCACAGAGAAAAAAAGATCTTGCTGGAATGTTACAATATATTAATAGCATTGTGCCATTTAGGATCCTTTGTCAGGTTGCAAAATGCCATTATTTCCAAACTGTAAGGCAGAATTTGCTTTTCTTCCTAACAGCATGGATGTGCTCTGGTTTTCCTCTCCTTCTCCATTTTACAGGAGAAAATGTCTCTGTATCCTTCATACTATGACATGAAGGCACAGAAATGCTTTCACCACATAAAGTTAGGATACGTAAAGTTTATAATTTCCTTTACATTTATGCAGTTTTTATAATTTCCTTTACATTTATGCACTTGTGGGTACAAGAGACAGTTGCCTCATTCAACATGGTATCTCTTGAGGATGAAGGCAGAGCTAGACAATATAAAGAAAATAATCTTTGTTTACTCAAACACCAGCAGAATGATACTCACATAAACTGATTTGTTTTCCAGAATATGAAAGACTGGATCCACTCATAGATGAGGTGAGGGATTCTCTTCAAGAGCTTAACTTAGGTCTGAAGATATGTGTGCTTTGCTTTACCAGTCTTAGGGAATGCATGGCTTTAAACAGCATCAGTGTAAATGCCAGTAACAGTGTAAGTAATACTTGGGGAGCTTATTTCTCATTTCATTTACTTAAAAACTGGGCTTTCATAAGCTGCCTACTCCAAACATGTAACTCATCTCCATATATCAAATTCTTTTTATTTGTGTGGGAAAAAAAATATCATTAAACAGCTCAGGACACTGAAATCCTCCCTCTGCATACTAGGAAGCAAAATGCAAGGCCTCCTATTATGGACTGATTCCTGTTTCAGTGCAGACATTGAAGTAAGGACATAGAATGTCCATACATGGACATTCTTCTCTTCTGCCATTGCAGAAATTTGTCTCTTCTGTTACAACTGCAAAGAGATCTGGTTGCTAGTTATGGTATATGTTCACTTGTGTTTTAGGCCATCCATAGCCTAGGATGAGAGGGAAGGGAGGCAGCTGTTGGATGCCTCAAGAGACCTTCTGATGCCAAAAATGAACACTACTTTGTACAGATCCCTGCTGGAAAAGGCACATGGTTCAGATTGTGTTAAATGATCAACATCTTCAAATGTGGAGGATGTGGCTTTTGACCATCATTAGGAGATGGCCATTAACTGCAGGTGAAGGTGCAGCATCAGCAACACCCAAGTCCTGGTCTCACAGTACCTCTGGTGGGTGCAGTGAAGCAAGGGGAAAAGGACGTGGGTAACTCATCACACATCTTTGGCAATTTTGGGTAATAATATGTCTCTCAGCACCAACAAAGTGCTGAATAGCAACATGTAATGTTCTTAATCACAGAAGGCCAAATTTTCATAATATCTAGCAATCTGAAACAGCAATGTACCTGCTGCACTAACATGTAATATATCTTCAATCACATAACTGGGCAACCAATAGCTTCTTAGGCATTGCTAGCAATTTACACAGACAATTGTGGTAAATCCATGCAGAGCTGTAGTTAATGCATACCACTCCAAAAGCAGGTAGTGAAAATCTAATTCATAGAGCTAGGTTTTTTAAGAGACCTCCTTTTTTTGCCACCTAAAATTACCTTCCTTTCGATCTTTAATTCAGAGTAACAAAACATGGGCACTCAAATAGCCATTAGTGCAAGCAAGCCAGCAGAATGGTAGGTTGATTGCATGTACAATTTTCTGTGGGATATCAGAAAGCAAGTTAGTAATTTGGCCCTTTATCATTTTCTCTCTGTACATATGCGTAGGTGGATGCTTCCACGTGTATGTATATGAATTACTATATCACATAATTACTTAATGCAATTAGAGTGAAAACCCAGAACCTACACTCTTGTTTTTCTGACTGTTTCCCTTTTTAAAAAATAAATTACTCACCCCAGTGGCAAGAGCCAAAATATTCTTTACACTTGACAATTTAGCTACCTTATGTGTTTTTCCTGGGGAAAAAAAAAAAAAAAAAGCCCTCTATCATTTATCATGTCATCTTATCACAGTCTCTTTGTGGGACGCAAATAGCACACTAATGTTTTCTTTTGTTAGAGTGAGTTGGCAATCTCCTCAGAGATGGAGCAACTACAGACAGCTCTTTTTTTTTTGATAATCTTCCTGACACTTGGATGAGACTGGCTTATCCATCAACATACAGTTGCTCAGTGGTAAGTCGAATGCCAACAGTCATTCAGCATGGATGGCACTTCATGTCCATTATAAAAAAATAGAATTGAAACGAAAGAATTTTTTTGGCAAACATCTTACCTTCTTGTGTAACTCAGAATAGGTTTTTATCATAAACTGATATTACCAGTGTTATGAAAAGCAGAAAGAGCCTTGCATTTACCTTGCCAATTACTGCAGACTTTGAAAGATTTCTCTAAAATTTGCATTCCCACTTCTTCCTTGCTTGCTTGCTTTTTTCTCAAGTTGTGTGCACTGATCAAATACCTTTGACAAATGCTGTAGCACTCAGCATCTGCTACGCAGAAGACCAAGCTTGGTTTCTAGTGGTTTTTGGGATCAGAATTTGTAACAATAAAAGGGCACTGCTCTGAGCTCAAGGATGAAATGATCACCAGAAGAAGGAGCAATTAACAAAGTAGCTTCTGTTAAGAACAGAAAAAAGTTTCAGAGCAAGTAGTGGGGCCGTGATGTTTCTGTTCATCTTAAGTGAACACCTTAAGATGTGTCCCTCTGTCTACTCTCCGTGACTGTTTTATAATACCAAAAATGAAACTGAAAACAAAAAGTGAAAGCCATCCAATGCTGGCAGATTATTTCCTTGCTTACATACATTCAGTTCTCCACAGGTAGCCTCCTGAGTGTGGCAAAGAGCCACTGGCTGATGGAGCTAACCAGGACTCCAGAGCTGACCAAAGGACAGGAAAGCTCTGCCAAGCACAAAGACAGGTAGCGCTAGAAGGCAAAGCAAGCCCACACTTCTGAGATCAGTTCAGACTTCTGAGAGATCAAAAGTGGAAGAAGAAATCTTGTTCAGCAGAGGAGACATTGAGAAAAGCACCAGAGGTACATTGTGGTGAAGATCAATCAGAGCTTTACGGAATTAAATGCTCTTTTAGCTTTGCTTGATGGAAAACTAAACCACCATAGAGATACTGTGATGTCTGTGATAAATATATGTCCTGAAGACAGAAAGCGTTGCCTAGGGGATATAACACAGTAATGCTAAATTACAAGCTGTTTTCCTGAAGGACAACACAGCTGCTTTCTTTAAAAAAATATATGGGGGATTCAAGCTGGACCTTATATTCATGTTTGGACAAAAGAGGGTAAAAGTACCCACTGATTATACAAAAGCTATCTTGCAGAACTTGTAGGATTTAAGGTGACAGATTATCTTTTACCATCAGGTGCAAAATGCAGTGAGTCACCAGGGAGCAAAATCATTGCTGTGAAGCAGTGTTATGCAGCTGGGCTCCAAGACAGCCTCCCTGCTGGAGCACAGCATGTACGGGGAGGGACTGCGGAGCAGGTGAACGAGAGGCACCAGAGAGGTTGCACATAGACAGGACTGCTGGAGTGGTCAGCTTAGCCTGGCTGTCAGTCCCCTGGGTTTGGGGAGGTGAAAAAAAAAAACCAAAAACAACAGAGACTGAAAACAAAACTTGAATCGCTGTCATGTCTAAAAGCCCATAGTAATTGTCAGTAGCAGGAGCTGTAAGCTTCCTCCAGGGAAGGACATTCTGCCTGTCGTGCATGCTGCAAAGCATGCAGAGGCCTCAGTCATCATGATAGTTTTATCCTCCCTTTTCAAACCCCTCTGTCTCTTATATGCCTACCTGACATGCCGCCATCTGAGACATTTGAAAAAACTCCTTTGATTTCTAAGCAGCTGACATTTTAAAGTAAGGTGGGACAGAGTGAGGAGGTAAAGGCAAAAATCAGAATACGTGCACAGTTTAAGCATGTTGGGCTCAGCAAACGTTTCAGAAACAGCAAACACAAGTGATAAAATGACAGAGATTGTCAGATCACCTAACAATCTCAGATCTTCAGTTTATCTTTAGGATCATTTTCTGTGTCTTTGAAATGAACACGAATTCTGTTAATGCTTCCCTTTATAAGCTGGCCCTATATGTCACCTATTTCATGTTTCTGTGGAGGAGTCACCTCTTGCCTCTAAGCCAGCAGTCTCCTGTCTCTGGCTTAGATACACTCAACTATCCCCAGGGCAGATGTGTCTAGTATTTCTTAACGGCAGCATTTTAGGAAACAAGAAGCAATACTACAGACTGCCGAAAAACCCCTCGGCTAGAAAGGTGGGGATGTGATGCCAGAGATCTTAAATGGGGTAAAAAGAAAAGATCCAAGCTTCTGCTTTCTTTTTCAGGCCACAGGAATTCAACAGATAGGGAAATAAGAGTGTGGAGGAAAGAGAAAGATTGGAAGCTTGTGTCACGGGTCATCCAGCTTTCTGGAAATCTGCAATAGACCAACAGTGGGACACCTTAACAGAGGCAAAAAATGTTTGGGTTCTGGGCTGTGACTGCATTGTCAGGCTGGAGCAGGCTGAGGTGGGAGCAGCAGTGAATGAGGATTTGAAAGGAGACATCACATGTAGAGGGGATGACGTGAAGGGGCATATAAGGAGCAGAGGATGGCGGGGAGGGAGGGCAGGAAGGCACAAAATACAGGAGCTGCCAGAAGAGGGGATGTTCATTCCTTCTTTGGAAGATATTCATGATACACAGATACAGGCTTAGAAACTATTCCATGAAAACTCAGGGTTATGGCACTGACTCCCTCACAGGCTAGAAAAATACAGGCTTGAAAGGAAAAGGCCTTCAGGGTAGGAGGGTTTGTTATTTAGGGTTTTAAACTGACAGAATCTGCTGCTGACTTGTAAGGTGGGGAGGTATTAACTCCTGAGAAGGAGGAACAAAAGGCAAGGATTGCAATCCTGCGAGAAAAGACAAGGAGCATTGCAAGTAGAGGTAGGCTGGTCCAGAGGGGGGGGTTAAGGATATTCATCGAGTGCTTTGAGATGAAACATGCTGTGTGTTCGCAAAGGTGTCTGTCAGTCAAGTGGGGGAGCAACATTATGACAACCTCTCTTCCAGGAGCAGCAAAGACCAAGATTTTATTCCCTGCAAAGCCAGCCAAGAAATTACTGAAATGGCTGTTTTAACAGTCAAAGCTAGCAGGGAGAGAACAAAAGAGCTCCAGACGCACGTACACACACATCCATCCATCTATCCATGTCTTCCTTTGGCCTCTGATGAGCCAACTTCCACTTAAAGAAAGTCTCTTGCATTGGTGAGAAAATAGGCAGCAAATTATTTTGCTGCTGTAAAACAAAACTATCTCCATTTCAGGGAGGGGTGCAAAATGGGTGTAGCGTGCATGAAAATTTCTGATGGTACTTCTGAGTCTAATGCACATGGAATGGCAGAAGAGAGGTTAGATTTCTTTTGAAGGAGCCACTCTTGTTTCATGAATACCAACTTGCTGTCTTACTGGCTTACCTCTCAAAGAATGGCTGTTCCCGTGGCTCCATGAGACAGACAGGCTCAGGTCCCAGAGGGGCTGTTCTGAAAGCCCACAAACACACAATATTGCTGCACTTGCTGTTTTTCACTTGTCAGTATTTAATTAACAAATACAAATGCAGAACTGTGCTGAAATAAAAAAAAAAAAAAGATAGTTCAGTTTGGAAAAAACTTTTAATATGAGGAAGTTGCTTGTTAAACAGAGAGAAATTTGTTGTTCAGCTGCACTCAAAACACAAGAAAAGGGAAAAAAACATTAATGTGTGCCAGGGCAAAAGAACCACTGTCTTGGCAAGAAACAGAAACATTTGCAAGCTTCTGAGTTAGTATTTGAACAATAGGGAAGAAAATTAACTAGAAAAACTGCCTGATGGGCTGCTGAGAAGAAATCTTCCTCTCCCTGCTACACACACTGATTTTTGTATTTTCTTATATCCAGATAAGATGGACTGATGGTACAACAAATAATATCTGACACAGGAGTTATACAAAAACAGTGGAATCAAGAACAGAATTTATAGTGGCCTGCACTCCTTGAATTCAATGGCAATCAAATGAGCAACAAAAGTATAATCAAGTACCACTATTCCTTTCAGAAGATACTGAAAACTCTATTAGCTTTTTCCCACAGTTGCTATCCCAGTATAGGCTGATACAAAATAAAAACCAAAACCAAACCAAGCCCTGAATTCTTGGTTGATGATCAAGGTGAGAAGAAACCTTAAGTCTGGCTGTCAAACATCTGAAGAAACAGGTTTTCCAGTGTTTGCTTTGGTCATTTTCCCAATGGTGAATAACTTCAATAAATTACCCTTAATCCTTCACCAGAAGTCTGCCCTTCTTCAGTTTTATCCCAAGTTCCTAGTCAGCAACTTCTCAATCTGCCCTTCACATTTTGGAGTTATCTTCACGTATTGCAGGTGAAGGTAAGAATTCCTTGTTGCCAAGTTATTAATTAGTATTTCCTTTTAATCCTTTTCCTATACAAAACAAATTTCTAAATATTGCCTGTGTCAAAGTAAATAATTTTAAATATACATACTTAACTTGGGGCTGGTGGGAGGTAGAGCTGCAACTGTTTGCAGTCCAGGAGCTTCACTTTACTGGATCCTTCTTAGCACGAAGGTGCCAGGTCAGAACGTGTGTGCACACAGAAGGCATTCCAGGTACAGAGTGCATCCAGGTCTTTCCCAGCACCTGTGATTCCTGACCTTCTACACCCAGTTTGCTTCTAAACACTTTGAAAGCAACAGCACCCTATTCAAACCCTCAGTGTTCCAGCTTTTGCTAAGCAGTACATTCTATTAGTGAACACCTTCACTGCAGGTTAAAATTTTCAGACGCAGATGATACAATGCACTGAGAAGTATTGGCTGGGGGAAAAAAGCCTGTCATACATAGCAGGACTACTGATAATGTGCAGTGCATTACACTGCAGCAAAAATGACTAACATCAAAGCTAAACAGGAATGATTTGTATGGTTGAGACAAGTAGAATAAAATATGTATTTTAAATAAATCAGTTTTTAGGAACACCAGGCACAGGTTAATCCTTTATAAATATGTTCACAGAGTACATTAGACACCAGCCCGCCTACACAAAATGAATGCAGCACACACTCTGATGTATTACAGAGGCAGGATAAATGAGGGAACTCTTCTGTGTTTGATCTGGTTCTGCTCTGTAATTCAGAGATACTGGAGATGGGTGGTGAGTTTCTCATTGATCCCAAAAGAACCAATAATGTTGAATCCTGTGAAATGTAAGCTTTGTAGAAGATTGGAGGCTATGCACGAAGGACATTGTAGCTTTAGGGGCATATTCTCTTCTCTGGAATGTGTGTAACTGGCATTCACAAGAGTCATACATATCCCAGGGAAACTAGACCCTGTAGCTTAGCAATACTTAAAATGCATACCTAGCTCCACAGGCAATTATATCACTCTCATGGCTACATCTGCATCCAGTTATCAAAGGATAGATTTCCAGTGGATAATAAATGAACCTGCAAATGAATATCTTCAGAATTTTGAAACAATGCTAAATTTGCCACACATCAGCACTTAAAAATGCAGCAGAATGAAGCCAGAACATCAATCCAAGTCTAAGATATTTAGATAGAAAACACAGAGCTAGCACATAGATATGGAAATAATCAATTCCATTTCCCCCCACACCCCCCATTCTTTTCAGCTTTTTAAACCACTTACTCCAGTCCTTGCTTCTCTGAACTGTGTTTTGCATGTGGTGGAGGTGTTAATCCACAGTTACTGCACAACAGGGTTGTAAATTTTAGCTAATGAAAGCTTTTAAAGGCACAATGAAATGCTCAGATGAAAGGCAACAAAGAAGTGCAAAGTATTATTGCAGCCTAGCCTAAGTTTTACTGAGAGCATTCTTACACAGGATGGACACAGCATAAATATGTATTACAGATGATAACCTCCCTGTAAAGGCTAATTCCCACCCCTGAAGCTGCCAGAGGCAAGGGGTGGCAGTCTTATAAGACTTAATAAAGTCTCTCAATGTTTTCATCCTGTTCCTACCCCCAGGAGCTGGAAGAGAACCCCTGTATTCATCTGAATCCTTAATGAACAGCATGTCCATCCCGGCATATTGCCGGCACAATTAAATCACAGGGAGTGCAGACTGGGATGGTTCAGTGAACACTTTAAGGCAGAGGCAAATACAGGAAGGACAGCAAATGCTGTACTCCTAGTTACAGCAGTTTGGCATACAGTAACTTTATAGTGTGTATCTGTATGCTATCTATGGGAGTGGTAAGCAAAAGGACAGAAATCTGCTTGTCATTTTCCTTGATAATTTTTGCTAAAATCCAAGTAATGGTGCATGATAACAAAAAGGAACTATTAACACAGTCTGTATTTAGCAAAGGAGAGAAAGGGATAGCTGTCAATAGGATGAGGATGAAAGCACCAGTAACTCATTTGGAAAAGAACTAGCACCAGAATAAATGTACAACAGCTTACCAGGCAGAGAGAGGACAGGATCTGCTGCTCTGAAAGATGGTTTGATCTGTTATGATGTGAATGAAGTCTTCAGTTTGAAAAATATTATCATGCTTCCTAGGTCTGCAAAAGCTAACATTGTTCTAAAGACTGCACCTCTCTGATCAGCTGCCGTTTCACTGATCATATTCTAAGTGATCCGTAGCCCCCTTCTTTTTCTGCCTCTGTTCAGATAAAAGATTGCAGCTTCATTTCAGTTATTATTTGCATGTTTTTCTTAACAGTTTACTCTCAGCAGCTTCTAATTTAGCCTTATGTGTTCTGTTGTTTAGGAAAAGGCTAGAAAGATAATTTTTAGATCGGTACCTAACATTTTCAAAGTAATAGCAGGCACCTCACACATGCATCTCATGTTCCACCCTTTTGGTAAATGTATTCTAACACTCTACTTACCTGCTTTAAAAGGACTGGCATGTTGAACCAGCTGGCCTTTTTCCAGCACTATAGCTTTTCATGTTATATTCTGCTCCTCCAATTTCTGTATTTTCCTTGAATTTTGCAAGACAAAATGCAGAAGTTTAAAGGCACATAATGTTTATGTGACAAAACCTTGCTGCTAAGTACAGTATTACTGACGGATTAGTTTAATGCAATAGCATAATGTAATTTAATTATAGTAATAGTGCACAGCAACAATCTTACTACTTATGTCAGATTGTGAGACATTCTCTCTTAAAAGCTTCATCATTATTATTTAGTTTTTTGATTTAGTTCCACAGTGTCCCCCCCCTTCCTCCATATACAGGAAATTAATTTCATAGGTGTAGAAGAAGAAACGTTAGGTAAATTGCTCTCATTTTGCCCTAAGAATTCACAATACTAACTGAAAACCTATTTTGCATCATTAGACAATAGTCAGACAGCCTATGGTGAAAGCTCGTAGCTTTCTGGGCAGTAAGTCCCCAGACCTGCATTCTGCAGTTAAAAAAAATGAAACAAGCATCCAGAAAACAACACAGGCAAAAAAACCCAAATAGGAGCATTCCACCACATCTACCTTTTGTATTTACCTGAGAGCTTTTACTGGAGATTGATCCAAAATCCTGTGCCAGCCATTAACTATTTCTACATTTATGTAAACTATTGTAGTTCAGGGCTCCAGGTTTTTTCAGCCCACAGCTTCCACTGATTTCAGCTGTGGCTGACAGCAATTCTGAAAATCCAACCCACAATAATTCCTATTTCTGAAGTGTTTTCTATCTGAAGACCACAGAATTTTCTATCAGTGTTAATTTAGCCTCCAGAAAGACAGAAAAATATGTCTTCAGCCAGCACAGCTGTATGCAAAGTGAACATCTGTCCATTGCCAAATTCAGTTTAGCTAATAATAAAAAAACACACTTTATTTTTTTTTCCAGACAGGATCAGACTGCAAGGGAAAGCCTGGAGAGGATTTCTGTGCTTTAAAAAGAGAAACAGGGGAAGACTGAATTTCCTAAGGTCACTGAGGAAACGCATGGCAACGCTAGGAAAAGAACTCAGCACATGAGCAGCAGAGATCCCATCTTCACAGCCAAAACCAGATGGTTTTTCTCTGCAGTGTGACATAACAGTACAGGCAGAGTAGGTCTGTGGATTTAGTAGCAATGAAGTTAAATAAGGTTAATTTCTGGGTGGCTGAGAGACATTGTCTTTTTGTAATTGCATCATGGCAGAAGCTCATCTTGCCTTATTTCAATAACAAGGAGCCAGGTAAATGTGAATTAGCCCAACCACTGCAAATCACTGCTTTTTAGAGGGGGCAAAAAGATGTACCCTTGTCTTGAAATATTTTTGCAAAAATAATCCTGTTGTATGCTGACAGGTTGCTGTTCATTTCCTAGCTTGCCCAAGGCTTTGTATGTATTTTCAGTGTATACAATCTTTTAGGTGTGAGGCTAAAGCCACAAAAGGTCTTGGGCTCAGTACTGTAATGCTTGATTCTTAGGGGCTCTTTCAGCTTAAGAAACCCCTAGCTCCACAAAAGCCAGCATCTCTGTATCTCTGTGTCCAAGGGACCTGCATTTCTGCTTCTTTCAAGGGCTTTGGAAGATGACCACAGGGTGAGTGGACACACTTCTCTCCCCTTTTGACTTCACAACGTGTAGGGTGTGTGAAAGTATCCATGCCTAGTGGCTCCTTTTAGTACAACACACAAACATAGGGAGTAAATAAGTCATGCTAGATTTCCCCACTCCTTTTAAAGCCTCAACAGTGAATTTAAGAGCAGTTCTGTGCCATGAGAGAGAAAAATGCACAGCCTTTTTCCATTTGATGTTTCAATCCAGAATCAATCTTTTGCAGCAAAAGATTTTTAAAAATCTTTAAAAATATTTTTGCTAAAAAATTTGCTAGAAGCTAGCCAATTTAATTGGATTTTACAATACCAAAGACCACCTGTCATATCTACAGCACCTTTAAAAGCTACAGATAGAAATATAATTACATGGCAGTTCATTTTTGCATTCATTTTGGCATGCAGCAGAACCCCTTTCTCTAGCCAGTCTCTGCTACTGCAGCAACACCCCGTGCTCAGCAGCAATCTGGACTTTGATAGAAGTGGCACCATTTTTACACCTTTATGCCCTGGTGTTATTCACACTGCGTACCATTTGCTACCAAAAGCCTCTGCATTCCTTAAAGCTTTGTCTCAGAAGAAAGAAATCCGGGTCAAACTCCCCTGCCTGCAAGCAAGCTGGTGGGGGATTTAAACCTTTGTCTTAGCTCCACATCTTAGGTGACTCTTCTGAAGATTTAAGGGCACTAAGAAAACATTGTCCTCTTTGCTGTGTTTTGCATGGAACTTTATAACAACTGGAAAGCAAGAAGCTGTTCCCAGCCTAAGATCTACTACAGTAAATTAGGTCACTTCAGCTGCGTTTGTAGCAAGACGATGTACAAAAGTCTGTTCCTCCCATTGATAACATTGTTCCCTTGCCTATAGGTGTCGGTTTGGAAACAAATGTGGAGCTACAATTTAAAGTGAAACTCATGATTATTAGTCTCTCAGCTATTTTTTCCCCTCTTTTTTTT
>VZRH01006782.1:6349-21251 GCA_013397555.1 Urocynchramus pylzowi | reverse complement strand
TTTTTTTTTTTTTTTAGTTTAACCATTCTGGTGCAGTGAACAACTGCGCTGCTGTGGGCTTGACTCCTAGCCTCAAGATCTCACCCTCCCTAGTGTTGTCTGGATATCAATTCTTTCAACCCCCAGTCCTTCCTCACAGGTAGGAAGCACATCACAACTCATTAGTAATTTACTGCTACAGTAATTTTTATAATTACTGCCAGGAGGCCTCATTAAATTTGATCTAATGAATAAATATTGTATTTTTCAACGTGATTACCAGAACAGCTTAAGCTGTGTGCCATAAACAATTATTTTCCTCAATATGCAGTATGTCAGTGAGCATTGATTTTTATTTTGTGAAGAATTTACTGTATTTCTATCCATGGCTATTAAGTAATAAATAGCCAATCCTCTGAAGCCTCAATTGCCACAGAGCAGATGGCAAAACAGAATTTGGGGTATCTGTTGCAAAAAGTAAAAGAATGCACGTTAGTGAAGATAAAGGGTTAGTCTGGAGGTTAAGAAGGAGTGCTCCAATGTGAATGTCTCTCTTAGCCCTCAAGAAAGCAGCCTGCTCTAGTCTGGAGTCTCTGATGTGTAAGTCTATGATATCAAAAAAAATTTAGGATTTATTAGCAGGATACAACAAAGCATTTTATCTTAGAGAACTAACACATGAACAAACATTGATGCCTTATGTTTCATTTGCTTTTAGAGCAACTGCCCAGATAGAACATTCTTCTAACAGGTTCAAGAAAAATAAAGAAATATACAATATGCTGAACATGAACCTATAGTTCAAACCGAGGCTGCAAATTATATTTACTTTCCAGCATCATTTACTCAGCAATTGCAGACTTTAGCACAGGAAACTGTAACAAAGCAGTGAACTGTAACAAAAGGCATGCATCAGAGGAGCTCAGGACCAGGAGGAAACCCTTGGCATTTTTGTCATGTAAGAATGTTTTCTGCACCTCCAGCTATACTGTACCGTATTAGATAGATCTAATTCCCTAGCTAAAGCACTACTTAAATAATTTTAAAGTAAATTTATCTACATCAATAAATAGCACTGCTGGTCTGTGCTATCAGATTTTCTGTTTAAACAAAACTTTCATTTAGGGCAAAAGTAAAAGGGGTGTGGGGTAAACCTAGGGTCACTAGGGGCAATTAATGTACCTGAAAGGATTTTTTTCCTGTTTAATGGGCATTTTTGAATTGCATTTTCTCCCTTGATTGTTTAGTTTAAGAAAACCTGGGAAGTCTTGAGATTGTTATCTCAGTCTCCCACACTCGGTCTCCACACTGGGACGTGGCCTCCATTCATTTCCCTGGGCTGAGCACAGTGCAGTTACCAAGCTGTAACTGTGTGTCTGTCACCAGAACAGCCTCTCTGGCTCTCACCAGCACACAGACATTACCTCCAAGTAAACCATAAGCAATTAACACTACACAGGGCCTCAGGACTTAGATCCACCTCAGCTGCTGCTTCACTTAACATTGCCACTTCAGGACACTTGGCATTTGCTCTCATAAGGTTCCTTTATATCCAGGTTTCTCTTGGGACAGATGTGAAGGAACCTCATTCTCACCAACAACGGTTGAAAAATACCAGATAGGTGCTTCCAGATAGACTGTCAAACAAAGCAGAACCTCCCTCATCTCACCAGTGGTGGGAGTTGGCAGCAGCTGCTGGATGATCTTTGCAATGAAGAGCAACTACAAGATTTTTCTCCCCTCTTTTTATTTTTGGTGCTCCATGTCCCAAAACCACACTAATGGCAGCATTGCAGAGCTCAGTACAACTTCAGGTAAAAGCAGTAGCAATAGTACCCTGGTCTGACATCTCTAGTACCTCCTTTGGCTGCAGCAACTAAATGGTTTGCCATTTAAAAAATCCACGTCTTCCTGCATATTATACAGCAAGCTGTGACTCACTGGGAGGTGCAAGGGAGCTCCAGCAAGGCCAGTTGTTGCACTAGGTATCAGGGAACTCTAAGTTATGGCAGGAACAACATTTCCTTGTGCATCCCAATATGTAAAAGGCATAATGTGGTATCTGTACAGGGGAAAACAGAAGCTACATTTCAGCAGTCAGGCTTAATTAGCAAGTTAGTTAAGCCTGACATCAGCCAAACTGTTCATATCATTCATAACTTCTTCAGAACTGGAAAGAAAAATAGAAATCAAAAGCTAGACATGAGATTTTAGAAACTATAAAAACAGATGGGAATAAAACCAATGGTACCTAAAAGACTACAATACTCTCAACTCCTATGCATCAGCTATAATGTAAAATATACTTACTAGTGAGTATGTCAAAGAAATAGTGCATAACATACTTACTAGTGAGTATGTCAAAGAAATAAACTAACTCTGCTAGCAAGGAGAAAGGGTGTGTGTCTTCACCCTCTGCTTAGTAGGTACACAGAAAAAAAAAGAAAAGCATTATTCCTTGCTGTGGGTAAGTCTGCATGTCTTGATGAAAATTAATTGTACTCACATAATGAACATTCAAGTGTTAATTTTTTTCCAAAGCAGGCTTTAGCTATGTTAGTGAATGGGGTTTTGGTCTTGCAACTACAGGAAAAGTGACTTTTTTTTGAGATCATACCAGCAGGTTTTGACAGAACACTGTATCTGTATTCTGTAATGGCACATAGATATCATATACACAAGTATATTTTTATTTACTGGAGGTGCTTTTCAGAGCTTTGTAATACCAATTCTGTTTTCTAGCCACACCAACCATTTAAAAACTAAAAGTTACTTCTCCCAGAAAAAAACCAGGATTACATCAAAGCATTTCAGCTCCTCACAACAAAACTCTGTGCTTGGTTTCCAATACTAAAATTGTAACATCACAACTTTTTCATAAGAATTAAATGGAAAGAGAAATAAAGGGGGAAGAAAAAGCTTTAGAGTGTTAACTCTCCACGGCAGGAGGAAGCCAGCATGGGCATTGAGCTCAGCACACTCATTCCCTTCTCCCTGCTGAAAGGGACACAAAAAGAACTCTGGCTAAGCATTTATTTTTCTGCTAATGTGAAAGTTTTCTTTTAAAGAGGAAGCAGATTGAACAGAGCACGAGAAAAGAATTTGACTCTGGCTTATTTCCAAAGGGTTTTTTTTCCTGATGATTCACTGTTATCACTTGTATTCACATTACAACTAGCCTCAAAAAGAAATATCCAAAACCGAAACCACCCCCCCAACACACCCAACAACAACAACAAAAAAATACACAGCACAAAAGCACTAAGAAATAGAGTCTTTCCTACTGCTAAATTCTGCTAATAAGCTATATAAGAAGAGGATCATGTAAGATAAGAGTGCCTGTGTTCATTCACATTTGAGTAGGAACATTGCTAAGCCTCTACATGTGGAACTTTGGGGCACATCTAAAAATGGTGAACTTCCAAGGTGTTAAATAAAATGGTGGACACTGCTGGAACTTCTTTTACTTCAGCTATATAATAAAGTAGAAACCATCTAAATTTCTCTCAAGTCTAAAATGTTTAAATATACATTATAGTCTTTCCAGTCTTTCTTTACTATCAAACAGGAGTTTGTTTGTCTATCCAGAGAGGAGACATAACTGCTAATTCTCTGAGAACATGAACAATAACAATTTTTATTTGTGGGTGACCTCACCCTCAGTCCTAGTGTCAGTCAGTTGAGAAGCATATATAGCAATTCACAAACATACCATTTTTACATGGATAGTCAAGCTAAAAAGAGGTAAGGGAAGGCCAAAAGGAATGCTGGTAGGGTTGCTTTGTTATTGTGTATGTGATTAAAAGAGAATGAGGATGGTTGACATAGGCTTCTGTCACTTACACCTCTTGACACAACCTAGCACATAATTTTGTTCTCTGTGCCTGCAGTTACATTAAGAGACAGGAAAGGATATAAAGCTAGTTTGAGTCCAAACACAAATCTGCAATTTCAGTAACATTTTATATCTGCTTTCAGGAGTAGATATAAGTTTTGCTTGTAGACATATTCCAAGGGAAAGACTGTACCAGTAGGTTTCAACACAGCTGGAGCTACACTTCAACTGTTTTTTTTTTCTAGCCCAAGTGATCAGTACAAAAACTACTAAAGTACTACTAACAGAGGCAGATCCAATGCCTTCTTACCCCATCCTGACCATGACTTCTGGTTTATTTTTTTCACAGAATTTTCTGCCATCCTTACAACAAGAGCTAGATCAATTCTAGCTGGAAGAAAGCTTGTACCAGACAGCAACAAGAGCTGTTTTAATATGACTGCATCTCTATGCTCTAGACATATTTTCATACAGATTCAATATCCACAGCTTCTTGAAAGTATCAGTCACAATAGGATTCCCAGTTCCCCTCTCATCTTCTATTTTCAGGACTTCTACCTCTAGCACTGATCATTACATTTTTGAGTTCAAACATACAATTCCCCTACTGTTTCCCAGGTCCAAAGGGCTTGTGGGGTTTTTAGGAGACCCAGGCTTATTCTTTGGAAGAACAGCGAGACCCAGTTATGCAAGAGTAGTACTGTCCTCTCTCTTTGGCATTTGCAGCCCATGCACTCAGGTGCAACAAATCCCAGCATTATCTGGGTGCTGGTGTTTAGGATCCCATAGACTGGCCAGCCTCTGTTTGAGTTTTATCTTTTTACTCACTTGTTTTAGAGGTGAAGAACATGAAAGAACAGTAGGCAGTGTTTCCAAAATCTCCCCACTAGCTCACACCATTAGCCACGCAAAAGCTGCACTCACAAAAAGGCCGAAGAGAACAAACTGGGTTATGCCAGCAGAGGTCAGTGGGTGACTCCTGGCAAAAGTTTCAGATTCCGTGTATCACAGATGGTTTCAAAGTCAGCTGAGTTCCCTCACCCTGAAACACTTTCAACTCTTTAACCAGACACCACCATTTTGCCCTTTTTCATTTCATTTGCCTACCTAAGCAAATGATGATGATACTTTGGAATGTTGAGATCATCTCTGTGCCTTTCTCTTCAAAATACATTTTTAGGTTGCTGGCAGACAAAATAAAGGTACATCAGCACATGAGGCTAGGAAGGAAGAGGGGCAGTTTCCAAAGTTAAAATTCCATTGCAGCTCCCTACACTGATGTAACTGGTTAAGCAGCCAAGTGTGCTGCTCTGCAATGTTTACTGTATGCTTCAGCTTGGGAAGCAACACTGCCATGCTGGTTTTTTAACTTGCATATAATGAAAAAGAGTTTAATTGTTAAGGAATATGAAATCTTTTTTCTCAAGATTTGAAGAGACCTAATGCTTCAATGTTTGGCTTAATTAAAAAGCAAGTGGAATGGGGGAAAAAGCAAACAACATTAGTATGTACCAGCCTAAAAAAAACCCTTCTGATAATAAGGAAGTTTTGACCAATTTAATCAGTGTTCATTATAAATTACTATATCAGGTTAAAAAAGTTTTTTCAGATCTATGCACAACATCACCTGGCTCTAAAGCTGAGTATTGAGGAAATGTCAATTTATGCAGCCTTTTTCAATTATAAATCAGTAGTCATTCTACCTCACACATGAGCTTCATTCTTTTATTTTTCCTTACACAGTGATCCTGTATTTCCATGCATCTTTGGTTTTTAAAGCTGACAGGACCTTTTCTTCTCAAGTTTCCTAAATTGCTGCTCATTCACTGCACTTATAAATGGTGAGCTCATTAAAACTATTTTTCAGGTCCACATCAACAGCACTTAACTGTGGTAGAGGGTCTTGGGGAAAGTGGTGTTATTTGAGACACCTCAAAATCATCACATTAAACAAACTAACATCCAACACAATTCATAAATATGAATCTAGAGCAGTGTGATGAAAGGCACATCTGAACACAGCTTTTAGCTGTGTTGGTGAGAGCAACAAGGTGAGGATTTTACCAGTAAAGAGTATCTGGGACAGCTCAGTCACTCTGCTGGATCACTTCTTTCCCATTTCCTCTCACTATAGCAAGGTACAGCTTTTTGTGTAACCTTCTGCCACAGGCTCATGCAACTCCTGTCTCTAGACCCAGGCCACAAAAGCAGCACAAGTGTCTTCACTATCAACATGCAATCAAGGCCCCTCAGGTAATTCTCTGCTCCAGGAAAGAGCACCTAAGAGGCTACTCAAGAGCTTGTTTGTAAAAGAATAAATAAATAAATAAATTTAAATGGCAGGCACATTACTCCAACTCATGTCCAAAATTTGATCCTCATTCTTGTAGGCATCTGGTTTAAAAAAAAAAGTAGAGAAAAAGCAGAAGGGTAAAGCACACAGCACATCTGCCTACAGCCTGTATTAACCCTGAACTAAGCACTCTGTGTTTTGACCATCATCACTCAGTCACCAGATACTGAACAATTCACTCCAAGCAGCATGAATATCAGACCAAGCCTGATTCAGGAACACAGGGCCAGAGATAAGATGTCCAAGCCCCACTGATCCCCCAGGTATGATGGGAACAACCAAGTCCTTTAATTCACAGTGCAAGTTCACCTGAAAGTGGTAAAATAGAAGTACAGCTCTTTTTAAAACCAATTCAGAGACAAAAATATTCTAAAACTGAACATTTTTATTTTCAAAATAAAAAATTTTGTACAGAACAGTGTAGATCTGAGCAAATCTAAATACAGCAGTCTGTAATATAACACAAGGGTCTGCTTTTAGCACAGTACTTTCACACTCTAGCAATCAGAAGGCAAGCCAAGCAATTAGGAGGAAAAAAAAAACCACAACCACTTTTATCTGTCAGAACATGTACTTCTAAAATGAGTTCCTTCTTCACAAAATGTACCTAGAGGGAAGAGCACTCTCCACACCTCAGATTGAACAGCTATTCACACTATAAAAACAGACGAAGAGAGGACACGAGATTTTCAATAGGAGAGATGATTTACAAAACAGAACTGCAAGTCTGAGACATAAATATCTGTTGTTTCTAAAGTCCTCTCTCCTCCCCTCTCACACACACTAATGCAATTCCCAGAAAGGTATGAACTGTGGATCATTTTGTATACACACAGTGCAAATACTGCACAGGCACAGAAGTGTAAACCCATGGTGATTCTTCTACTATTCAACTGTACATTATTTATAGCATTACATTCTAAACCTTATACAAAGTCTGCACAGTAGTTTCCATAACAAAACTAAGCACATTTACATGCTTTATGGTTCTCTGGATGCAATTTTCATGGCACCTTCTTTTTTACAACAGAGTACAGGAGACCCCTACGTGCTCAGGTATCAGAATTCTTCAGCTCTGTTTCTGCTGCACTTACATTTCACAAATGTCATGTGAAAGAACCTTCCACAATCACAAAGAGCCAGATACAGAAACATTCATTGCCTGTTTTCCTGATAACCAAATGAAACAAGTTACCACCTTTCAATCACTCAAAGATGGCCAACAGCCACACGAACTGCCACCCCTCTACTTAACTAAGCCCTGGTCTGGAGGTATCCCTCTTCCCCAGGACCACTGCTGGCTCTGCAAAGCAGTTCTGCAGCTGCAGCAGGAACAGGGAAAAGAGAGTCCACCAAAACAGTAATTTAACACAAGGAACATTCTGTTTTAGACAGTGGTCACTACACAATGTATACCAGTACATTGCCATCACTGTCACCTGTAGGCAATGCTAGTGATGTAGAAGCTTTCAGCAGTGGCTTTCTCTCATCTGAGCAAAAACACTAAGTGCCATGTCAAACAGCATCTACTGCATTTTTTAATTCAGAGAATCTCCCTTGAAATGGCCAGTGTGAACTTTTAGTACTCTATAAAACCAAATATTAGTGCTTGGAGACCACTCAGCTGCGACTTATAGGGCTTCCTTTTTGAATTTAAGAACATGCTGTTGTTTCAGAGAATTCTACAATTCCATTTGATCATGAAGTGCCTGTATTGCAGAAGTTGGCTGCTTTGTTCTGTGGAGAAAACATCCCCAAGTTTTCAGAACACCTCTATCTTTTTGTAACCAATTCTGGAGCTTAAGTAAACCTGCAGCATGGATTGCTGCATAAGTAAAACTGATGGCTTAAAGCCCCATCTCCTTTCAGGAGAAAAAAAAGAAGTTACTATCATGAAAAAAAGGACTGATGCTATCTAATTTGCAAAGTTGTCTAAAGAGAAAACAATGGCATGTGGGTGAAGACCTGCATTAAACAGCTTTCCCAAGTATGATTTATACTGAAATAAATGAAAGGTTTTTATCCTTTTTTACCCAAAAGGAAAAGGAAGCAGAGAAGGCACTTTGTAATCTCATTTGATTAAACAATTCACTGCAGGCAAAAATATTACACTGGTGAAAGAGTATGTAATTTAAAGGCAGTCACAGCTTCAGTCTTCCATTCCAAGTTCTTGTTTCAGACTGAAAGGCAAGTAAAAACATGAGTCAGCTTGTAGCAAAACACTGAAAACTCTTTGGACCAATTAGTGGAAGCCCTGACAATACACACTGAGGTTGAGAGCTAAAAGGTAGAGTGGATATATCACTCCTTTCAGCTAAGATCCAGTGTATCAGAAAAATCATAGGGCATAGTCTCAGACTCTGGAGGCAACACAGAGTAACCTTGAGATTTACCTGACGAACTAGGATGTGGACATCTTTGCCCTCCCACTTTTGAGATGCTTATCCCACTTAGTGCAGCCACATCGCTGACACAATGGCACACTCACCTTTTTAAGTAGGCATGGACATTGTCAAAGCCGTGGTACTTGGCCAGATAGACCAGGACACCTGTGGCACATCGGCCATCTCGTTGTCTGCAGAAGCTACAGTTGCAGATTCCACGACATGGGGGGCACCTCCATGTCTACACAGAAGAGAGACAAGAAGAAGCCCTTTTAGCTGAGATACTATGCCAGATGTAACTCACTCACCACTTAGGAGAGTGCCCTGCTACACACTGAGTTCTGAAGTGAACATCAGCACTGCATGAAGTTGTCTAAACCAGTACAAGAGTACAAATTCCTCAGTCTGTAGGGGATTAAGCTCTCCATTTCCTGCCTTGCACATAACCACAGGAAGCATTCCACTCTGTTTTAACTCCTACATCACAGCCCACAGCAGCAGCACTTTGTCTACAATACAGTTCCTTTCCCTAGGACATTAAGCACTAATACAGAGAAATAAAGAGAACACTATTTTGATGCTCAAACACAAGACTATTTTGGCTGCTGCTCTGTTCTCATACTTTACTCCTGCAATTAAAACTACAGAAGTAGTAAATACAAGTTCTACACAACGCAGTTCTGTGATTCAGGGTCAATCAAGCCAGGAGTGCACTGTCAGCAGCTGCTAAAACCACTGCTGCCAGCGACCAACACCCCTGGCTGTGCAAGTCAAGCACAAGAAAACACCTCTGAGCACTGTCCTACCGGGTCCAGCAGTGCTGCTCTGACATCCTCCCCGTATCTGTTGCGGAGGCACGGCCCACAGAACTGGCCCCGCACTCCTATGCAGTCAGGGTTACGACAATTTGTCTTGGTGTCTATGGTTTTTTGGCGACACTGATGACAGGTGGATCCCTAGAACACAGGAAAAACAAACAAGACATTTAAAATGGCATTTTAGATAGGGGAAAAAAGCACTGAACAAAATCTCTTTATCAGCTAGCAGTGCTTGTATCGAAACAGAAAGGCACCTTGCAAGTTTGAACCAAGACTGTTATAACACTGCATCTTCAGTGTCTAGTAATCACTTCCCCTGGGTGGTATCACTTAGGTATTACAGTTGTTCCAGAGTGAAAGCAAGCTAATTTGCTTGGTGATGGCCATTCTACAAATTCAGGCAAAAATAAGAAGGGACACTTCAAAATCTCAGACATATTTCTCCCAAAAATCACATCCTCTCTCTCAGTGACACGGAGCGTACCCTATTTGATGCTAAAACACAGAGAATGACAAAAAAATGACTTCACAAAGTATACATTTCACAAAGCTGGAATATTCTTACCATGGCCCTGTTATATACTTTTTCTCTTGCAGATCCACAGATATTATCTAGCTCTTCTGCTGTTATGTCCTCAACTGGGCGCACAACGTGTGGAAAAGCCATGGCACCACGGTGACCCCTCCTGGGAGTACGGGCTTCATGCTGAATAGCAAAGACACAATACTTGCAGTATTAGTTTCAACAAAAACTCTACAAAAGCAGGGATCTTCACAGCAATGCTGAAGTCTCAAACACCCATCATATATTTAAGCAAGATATAACAGAACTTTGTGCAGATGAATGATATGGATGCAGCTTTAGCACCTTTACTTGATCTGTCCTCTTCAGGGTGCAATGATGCTACTGATCTTGCTTCACTCCTGCTGGAGTGCAAGAGGAAGTGGTTCTTCAAAGACAAAGAAGGGGGAATGGAGAGCACATACAAAATGCCCTTTTGTTTTTGTTTTTTTTTNTTAATTCTTCTAAGGCTGCGGCATACTGATAAACTTCATCAACTCTCTATGAATCGCTATTTTTTTGAAGGGAAACCTTCATACAAAACCACTCTCACAACGCACAACAGGAGAAGTAGATCATCATACCTCCAGGTATTCATCAGACATCTTTCTTCTTCTCACCAAGATGTAAGGGTCATCTTCTTCCTCTTCTGGTACAAGAGTAGGAGGACCTTCAATCAAGGACCTGGACCTTGTGTGAGGCCGAGAACTCCGGTCTGGGTTCCTCCTCAAGGCACGGGTGGGCAATGAACGCCTTGGAAGCCGCTTTGGTCCCTGCTAATGTTTAAAAGCCCCTAATGAAACAGGTGAAAACACAGATAGTTCTTGACCCTACACTGAATTCCTCCCTTAAAGATGCCTTCCTCTCGTCTTCTCCAAAGATATGTCTATCCCTGTCCCAAGTCAGGAAACCAAAGGTAAGAAGATGCTAAGCAAGTTCATGTTAGGCATTCTGCTAGTCACAGAGAAACAGTCAGAAGCAGCAGAACCCGTGTCTATGAGGAGCTGAGATTTTCAGCGTTGTTCTAATCTTCACCCAAATTACAAATACATCAGCAGAGAAATTCATTACAGTGCTGATTCACAACCCAGCCTTCTTAAAAGTTAGGCTAAATGCCAGGTGTTTTTCAAGGCTCCAAACTCACAGAATATTCAGGTCTGAGCTGCCCTCCCTTATCTCCAGCCTTTGTATAAACACACATTTACACAGCACCTTGCTTGGTTTTATTGACCTGTGGAGACACTTAACCTTTATAAATTAATCTATTCTGCTTTGTACTATGGCAAATCAAAAGAGAATTACACAATGAGGATACCCATTTTAGGAAGCAATAAAATTCTAACTGAAATTTGATTTGCACAGTTTATTAAGTTTTGACATTGAGAATCCTGCTTTGTAATGTCAGAATTTGACTCTTAGAAATCTGAATGCAAATCCAGTAAGTTTATACTCACATGACTGACAGCTGGCAACGATTTTCTCCCACCAAAGATACCAGAAACATTTTGCAACTCAGCCATTAGTTTTGCAAGCTAACAAGAGAGAGAAAAATGAAGCAGAGCTTTAAAAGGGTATTTATGTGCTATTACAGGCTACTAGGGCAATTGGCTAAAAGTACAATTACTTATAGGAAATGCAGTCATTCTTCAACTCTTTACATTTGTGTCTTATTTATGTTTTAGTGACTGCAAGTAATTTGGAAATGCTCAAAACTTATTATGTCGTTAGGCTTGCAGCCTATGGATTTTCATATGCCAGTAAATATAAAGTATCAGATTTATATTTTAGGAATGCAAATTCATCTTAATACAGTCACATAATTCCCATTACAGTGAATTTAAACAGAGGTCCCCCAAGAATTGAAAGGGAGGGGGGAAACAGGGCCAGTCCACAGGAAGACAGAGTACTTGCCATTGCTTTGTTTTCCTTTATGTTTAAAGCTCTTTTTTCTAAAAACATAGCACCGTTTTCTTCAGTGTCAGAGTCTGAATCTAGAGCGGGCATCGGTGTTTCAGGAACAGGTTCCATGCCACCCTTCCTCCTCTCCGATCTTCGAGGTGGAAACTTCATGGCTACCTTCAGAGGAACAGGGCGTTTCTGCCCTCTCTGATCGATCTCACTTTCAGCACTTGCATCATTCTCATCTGAATCTGATTCCAATTTCTGTTAACGAACCAAAATGGTAGCATGTAAATCCAGGAGAGTTGCTCTGCAGTTAAATACAGTGGACATTGTCTAGGAGTAGTTTAAGAGGCTATCTTGCTGAAATCCAGACATCCAGTCCTAGTGTTCTAGTGTATTTTGGAGCAGGAGGAAAGGAGAGGGGACATAGGGATAAAAAGCTCTTAGGGAGACCCACATGGCTGTGCTAAACACACCAGAAAAGGGAGTGTAGTATTTGCAGCAGTCTTAGCTCTCACTTGTAGGTCTAATAACAAAAACAGTTTGTGTGTATGATATGAGAAAGCGAGCTGCCTTTAAAGGACTCAATTTTGCTACATATAGCATTTGACTGTGAAAAAAGCCACTATGAAGTTGTCTGCACAAGGTCAAACCCAATTTTGCAAGCTGCCAAGTAGAGTCATCTCACAGTATCAATGATAAAAAAAGGAAACTTCCTCCTAGAGCCAACCAATGAAATAATTATGAATAAAAATCCCAGTATTTTCTGATCATCAAATTCTGATGTCTTGCTTAGAAATTTCCCAAGAACCGTTCAGTGAGGACATAAATTATTTAGTTAAAAGCTCATTACACAATAGACTTTGATTTTTCTTTTTAGATACAACAAGACAGTCTTACTTTGATCAGCAGTAAGAGTGGACATCAAATGGCCATTTTTATTTACACAGGGTTTTTATTAAGCAGGTATGTGATTCTGGTTGTACATTATGTGTAGTTACTGACTTTTTTTCTACTTATCTATCCCAGCTTTGTCTCCTACTTACTCTCTTTACGATTGTGTTTTAACTCAGATGTGATTTCTTCCAATTAGATATTTTTCTTTCAGCATGTTCTGAAGTTATGACAAACCTGGTTTGGCCAAACGTGGTAAGTCTTCAGTTTCTCTTCTGAATATCAACTATTGATCTTTTTAAGCAATAAAGCTGATGTCAAGGAAAAGCAGGAAGGCATATTTCACCACCTATGACTATTTCTCTACTGTTGAAAGATGCACAGCGTTCCCTGTTACGCTGCCAGAGTGGAGGTCTGACTGCATGTCAAGACACACAGGAATTTTTCTGAGGCTTGCTGGAGTCCATGGGATAGCCTAACATTTCATATTGAGGAAACCAGAAATGTTAGGTTCCAACAGAGTAACATCCAGCAAGGACAGTTTTAGGAGGTATATTTCAAAATACATATGGCAGACTTTAAAGGTTCTGTTTCTTGAGTGCTTTTCATGGAGACAAAAAGAAAACTAGACTTTGGCTACTTGGACTGATTGCTAAATGAAATTATGCTTCCTTCTGAAACACTGAACTTCAAGCTGAAGCTGGCTTATTTTCCAATTAAGAATGTGTAAGATTTTAAATATAAAATAGCAAATAAAAATCAACTGTCTTACCAATGCATCTTGAACCTCATTTTCTGAAAAGCCACAGAAAGATTCATCATCAGAGGCTTCATGAAAAATTTTTGCCAGTTCTTCTTTAATATCCGACTTAAATTTGCATTTCTACAAAAAGTAAAATATCCTTTGATTTAAGTTGTACAGAAAAGTTTTAACATTTATACGTGCAGTACAAGCAAATAGCTTTTTAATAAAGAAAAAACCACTTAAGGCATTTCACAAGGGGTTTCAGAACCACAGCTGTAAATTACCAGGCACGTTAGGTTAGGTGACATATCAAAGGCTAGAATTGATAGCTAATCTATTTCCAACAATTACCACCTAGAAGCATAAGTAAAGAGTGAAATGAAATTACAGCATATGGCACAGGTGTATAACTACTATACAAAAACATAAGCAGAGCAAGTAGTTTTACATTATTAGCTTCACATTTTTGCAATCTTTACTAGTACTGCACATATGATCTTATTTGTTCTTGTACTTACCGTGTTTGCAAAATTATCAGAACCAAAACTGTCACAACTATCATCAGAGGATGAGGATGTTTCCATGGGAATCAGTTTCGTATTTCGAAAGGCTGTGAAGCTTCTCCTTCCTGAAGAACCTCGGCGCTACAAAAGGACAACAGCAACACCATTAAGAGATCTACTGCAGCATAGTGGCTTTTAAGAATATCTTTTGACTAAAGCTTAGGAAGTTTGAACATTTTAGGATGTTTAGCAATCTTGAATGCAAGTCAGAGAACAAACATCAGCTTTGAAATAAATCTCAGAGTTAGGAATGACAATAGTTTTTACTGATACAGGTCTGATAGTTGTTATAGATGAGTTTAATTCGGTATTTAGTAGGAATAATTCTTTTATACAAACAGGCAAGTGGAAATAAGCACATAAATCATGTCATTCCCCAGTCATCACAGACAGTGATGGAAAAAAGTGCAAGTACACAGAAAGTACCTAGAAATCTACTTTGATTCACTTATTACTTGCAGTTTGAGGCAAACACTAAACACTCTGCAGCTCTTAAGGAAGGGCCAAAAAATCCACCCACAGATTTGAAACAACCGTTTTAGACAAAGCTGTTTTGTTCATTTTGCCACCACTTTTTTTTATGGGCTACAGGTTTTCCTTTCCCAGGAAATGTTTCTACTGGCAGTGACGCATTTTATCCCCCGAGGCTGGCATCGAGGCCCGGGGGCACACCCACACTGAGGTGCTGCCCCGGTCATGAGCGCTGGCGCTTCACGGGCCCAGCGGCCGGGCCACACGCTGGACACGCGGGGCTTAAGCTGCAGCTGCCCGGGCCAACCTGGAGCCCTCCGTCCTCTCCTCAGCACCGCTCTGCTTGCGGCTTTTCGCTTCACAGTTCCGCCGAGCACCGAACTGCGGCCCGGCCGG